>JAHPZR010026673.1:10000-27500 GCA_019787425.1 Platygyra sinensis
CAGCTTGAAAGGGGAAAGAGTGACGGAGTTTTCTCTCATTCAAGCTTATGTCTAGACTGACTAGAGATCAGCTACACAATAGGCGGCAAATACTTGAAGCGAACTTTTGTTAGACTACAAAGTGAAGGGATCTAAGGTTTGCTGAAGAATACCCTGCCACTCCATGATCACCTCATTTACATGTGTCGGTGTGGTTTGAAGAACGAGGTATCAAACAATAGTTGCTATTCTTATCACTAATGCAAACAAGTGGCAGGGTATTTCTGTTAAGCCCTTGAGTTGTTCCTTAAATAATCCTTGCATTCATTTAACTCCACAGCATTAACAGAGGCTGGTATTCGCGACTTGTTTGACGTAGTTGTTGGAAATGAAGATTACCAAAATGCCAAACCCAGTCCAGATGCGTTTTTGACAGCTGCCAAACTATTGGGTGTGGAACCGCAGGACTGCTGGGCATTTGAAGACTCGTGAGTTTTTCAAAATATCAAATTGTTTTTGTTTTGCAACATCTTATTATTACATGTAGTTAGTGGAAATGAATTAACTAAACAGCTGTCATCATGAACTCATCCCTTATGGGTTTCTTAATGAGCAGTGTTTTTTAATAATTTTAGTATGCAGCTGTTCAAGTGTCTCACATTTATCCGTGACCCCAGCAATGTTTCTTATTTAGAATAATTCTAATTCTGTTCTATAGTGCATGCTAAGAGGGAATGAGCTGCAAATTACTTGGGGACTTGTTTGCAGTTCCCAAGTAATTAGGGAAGAAAAAATATATGAGATGTTGTTGATTTAAATGAAATATCCTAGAGATATGTAGGGGTTTAAGAACAACCTGAGGGGCATTTGCTTATAAGATTCACACATCCCTAGGGAAATCATCCTATGTAAAATCATGTGCAGTCATACAGTCAAGCATTATTCACAGGATCTTGTAGATAAGTCGCAGACAGGAAATAAACACTTTTTAATCATAGCATGTAACTTATTTCGTAGTGACATTGGGATAGAAGCAATCAAAAGAGGTGGTTTTGCCAAATTTGTGGATGTAAGGCAATTAGAAGGCTATCCTGATGTTGGTAGACTTGAAAGTAAAGGATGAAACTGATGGGCATTTGCACAAGAGTCTTGGAAAGACAAGATCATGTGCACGTTAAAAGGATGTGCCAAGATACAAGATGGAGTCTCTTGTTGTCCTGCCACGATATCATACTAAATAATTGGCAAATTTGTCAGCAGGATGAACATTCAAGTTCTGCTTACTATGGGCTAGAAGTCCTCTACAAGTTGCCTGGAGAGAATTTGTTTTTCCCAGATTGTTCATTCTCATGGACCTATTTGACTAGAAAAAGTAGAGAAAAGATGGGACTTCCCCTTACTAACTGTCCAGTATAATGTATAAAGTGTCTTAAATCAAAGTGTGAAATTCACACACCAAAATAATTTCAGCTTTCTATTTCAGAATTTTAGCAGTTACTGCATAATTGGGACATGTTTCTGGGAGGGAATTCTTGTTTTATAAAATTTGTATCCATGACAGTCATGTTAAATGTCAAATTTTACAAATTTTTGAAACCAGATTATTGAAGAGTTAAATCCTTAATCTTTTTTTGTTAATTTTCACTATTCAGTAGTTAAGTTTAATATAATATCATGCATTGCAAGAACTTTTAAATAGCATAAGGGAAATTATTTAATAAATTATATTATTATTTATTTGTTCAATATATTGCATGATGACATGTTAAATAATGAGTTCGACAAATTTCTAGTTTTACTTAGGCATCTAATGGTCTCAAACAGTGTTCAGCCTCAGTATTTTATTCATGGTACATTTTATCTGTTTTCTAGCCATTATTTCTTTTAATTATTTTATCACTCCACAATTGCAAATTTTTTAAATGGTGTTATGCTGATATATGCTTATCATACAAGGCAACAAATCTAATCCAATCTGTTCTGTAATATATTTTGTTAGCATACGTAGACAAATAGGAAAGTGGGTTGGTTATTAAAGCTATCATTTTACTGGTAAGATAAAGCACACTATGACTTGGCAAACTTGCACTGGATAACAAAATTTGTGATTGTGATTGGTTCTCCATGGGCTTATTTATCACCATGATTGGCACATGATCACGTGGGTGTCTAATTACAGGTATCCAACTTGAAATTTTTGTAACTGGATACCTGTAATTGGATACCAACACAATTTGCCTATTAATTGCATGCACTTAAAGTGTCTATACCGCCAACAGGGTTTTTATAGTTATGGTAACTCTATACTGTGTAAAAAGGTATTGTAAGAAAAAAAATTGGATTCTGAGATTTTAACGCCCTAAGATATCGCCTTAAAGTTCCCGCATCAGCCACGCCCAATGAAGTTGACCGTGAGTCAGTGCAGAAAAGAGTCTGGGTTTCTGAATGGGTCGTGACGTCAAGTCAGGAATCACGAGATCCTTCTAGTTTAGGTAATTGTTGTTTCAGTAGTGGTGAGGAGTTTTTCTCGACAAAAAACAAACAAATTGAAGTCTGCGAAGCAATGCGGTCGTCAAGCAAGCAAAATAAAAGCATAAAGCTTCGAGACATTCCTGAAGTGACGTCATTCGTCACCAATCTAACATTACACGGTCATCTTCATTGGGCGTGGCCAAGGCGGGAAATTTAAAGCTTGATTTTATGGCAAAGAGCATCGGAATTCACTTTTTTGGGTTTGAAGACATTTTTAGATGTTATAGAGATGATGAAAACCTAAAATAACTTTTTGGCGGTATAGACACTTTAATGGCTTCCTTCTCAATGATTCCTACAGTTTTTAAAACTTACGTAAAGTGATACAAACTTTTTTGCCTTAAATAAGTTCTCAAGAGACATTTTAATTCCAAATTATTTTTAAAATACAATCAATTTAAAATTAGACTTTGTGCCGTACAAATATCCAGGGAGTAATCATGCTCATAATTTCAAATTGGCCCCGCGCTTCGTGTGATTTTTCCCTGAATTGTACTCCACTTGGTTCAATAATTATTACTAATTTAATTATACATATCTCTCTTTACCAAGTGCAATCTGTCTATTTCAAAGAATTTGTAAATAAATTAAATTAGTACTTACATTTCCTTCTTTTTTTTGTAACTTAGCATACTGGTATCCAGGCATGTTAACACAATATTGACACATGGAATTTATAATTTCAATATATTTGTTTAATGATATGATGACTATCTGCTTTTAGATGAGGAATGCAAAATAAAATATTGATTATTTCAACACTGTATAATATTGTTTAAAATAAAACTGTTTTTCCTTGTTTTTGCTAGTCTCGACTACCAGCCGCTGTTCGGGAAAGAGCGGTGGAAATCGAGCCTATGTTTTTGCATAAAACAGTAATACAGTCAGCAATGACTTGTAATCAGTCATATAAAGTCAAAGTGGCTATGAGCAACTGATGTTGAAAAATGGATTGTCTGTAAACAGTGGCAAATTGTTGCCGCTGACTTTGGATAAGCCAAGAAACAGTGCATAACACAATGGTAAGAGAATACATGTGGAGATGTAACACTGTTAAAACATTCATGAAGTTATTGGTGATCCTTTTCTGAGACAATAAAGAAAGTACAGCTTCTTGTCTGATCACCCAAGCAAGTAATATTATTCTCATTTTCATTTTTCTATTTTTTTGTTCTTTATTTTCTCAACCAATATCAGTGATTGGTTGTCTTTCTTTATTACCTTTTGAGATATCTTAGAAATTAAAAAAAGTATCCAAATAGTGATGTAGAGTTAATATACCCTAAGGAGAGCACCGTGTCTTGTCTGCTCAACAAGGCTAAGCCCTGCTGGGCAGGGTTCCTACTGGGCTGGATGACCAAATACAAACATTCGTGTACCTTCTTTTTTTCATTTCTTTTGTTTTTCTTCTCTTTCCAAGGGGATATTAGTGACTGCACAACCCCAGCCTTGTGTAATTTCTTTTCTTCTATTTATCAACTATTTGTTCTTATCCTCTCACCATTTTTAAGTTAACCATTTTTTAGCTGTCAAAGTATCTATTAGGGTACACTCAAAGAAATAATAAAAGAAATGCTCTTGATTTGAGAGTGTTAAAGTCAGGTCTACAAATGCACACAGGATCCTTTCTTGAACAGTGGCTAGTAATCAAGCTTATCCATTTTAATGTGAAGAGTGATCATTGTAGTAAATTTTCCAATTTAAGCAATTGGAAAGAAGAAGTCTGAAAAAAAAATCAGGGCTTCAACGGGATTCAAATCCGTGACCTCCACGATACCAGTGTGATGCTCTACCAACTGAGCTATGAAGCCACACATTGTGAGCAAGGTCAATTTATTGAGTTCACTGCACGGGAAAATATGAACTCAATAAATTGACCTCACTCCCAATGTGTGGCTTCATAGCTCAGCTGGTAGAACATTGCACCAGTATCGCGGAGGTCACGGGTTCAAATCCCGTTGAAGCCCTGATTTTTTTTTCAGGCTTCTTCTTTCCAATTGCTTAAATTGGAAAATTTACTGTGATGATCACTCTTCACATTCATCTACAACCGCAGTACAAATATGAATTATTTCATAGGTACTTATATAAGTGGTTTCCTTTGTAACAGTCTAATGAAGCTCGAGTGTTGGTCAATGCTCTGACTGGTATGTACTGTGATGTAAAGCCTGCTTTGATGCTATTCCATCATACATTTATATGTCAGTCATTCAAAAACAGCTCCTTACCACCATTTACAAATTTCTGTAATAATTATACTGGGTATTTCAGAGAGGAGGCAACATAAATAAAATCCTATGCTGGGTTTGTTAACTGAAGGAGCAAGATGAGGCTATCTTACCAGCAGCATTCTATAAGACAGTGGTGTTCAAAAACACGCTAAAAATGATCTTGACCAATACCTAGTGCCATCTTCACCACACAAGCTTAACCAACAACCCATATTTAATTCAGGTTTTACAATGCTGGTTTTACCCAGCAATTTAGACAAAAGATTAAAACAAGTACTTGACCAAGAAGCGAAGCTTCGAGGGAAACTATGCTAGTTTTAAGAACATCAAACTAAAAAGGGGCAACTGTCGAACTTATAGTTCCAAGACATATACAGTACACTCTATTGTTGTTATTGTTCACCACTAAATTTTCTTCTGCGTGCTAGTTCAAAAATTATATTGAGTTATTTTTAACTGTTTTAGATGAAAGCTGTTATTGCCAAATGTAAAATTTGAAAAAGAACACTGACAAAAACCCACTTGATGCAATTTTAATTGTTTATATTCTGTAAGCCCGCTTGTTTGCAGAAAATTTTTTTACGGATGACTACTCTCCATCCTGGTATTTTCCTCGGACAGGCACTATGGGCTGATAGTGTCTCTCAGTCCGTGCATGAACACTATCACATCACGTGATCAGTTTAAACCAATAAGAATCAGAAAATTTAGTGGTGAACTGTAATGACTGATAATTTATACTAGACAAAAGGGTGTGCCTTGTTTGGATCTGTTGGAGTCAGTCTTGATACCAGGTTTTTAAATAAATACTTCTGACTTAAGTCTGCCATTAATTGTTTGCCATAACCTCTTGATAAAATTATGCAGACACTTGTGCAGTTGGTGAAGATTCTGTGCGAGGCTTATCTGTCTGCAGATTAATAAGAGTGTTACTGCTCTCAGCAAGTTCACTGATTGTGACTCGTCCACGTTGTTTAATAAACTTGGCGACAGCTTGCAGCTCTTCAGGGGAAATGTAAATAAATTTTCCACGGTCATCTGTTACACCTGAAACATGGGAGTGGCAGTGAGTGCATGTGATACTAGCTGTCTATTTCTCAAGCATAAAAGTCACACAAATTACACGGATGCAAAAACCGAGCATTGTCATGTTGACACTGGCTAAGGATTAAATAGTAAAGTAAAACAAAAAAACAAGTCAAAATATTCAATAACTTTATCTAGGTGTCAAATGCATTTAGCACTGTTACACTAATTGGGGACACTATGAATAAATAACCAAATATTGTAAATGGAGCATGAACTATTAAGAATCCCAACAGGTGGGAGGGTGACCAGTTAGCTATTTTCACAATGCAGTTGAGGACTGACTACCGAGAACAGACTGGAGGATTTGGTCAAAGGACTTCCAGATTTCAAATCCAGTGCCCTCAACCACTTAGCCACCCTGCCTCCCAAGTCACTGAATTTTACTTTTACTTGTCAAGTTGCCAGCTATTGAGACCAACAATGTGAACTGAAACCAGTCAATAGTGTCCTAACAAAACTGTACAACATTTTCCAAATAACTTATTGCTCTGACTGTTGGTTAATTTGCTTTCTGTGTGGGAACTTGGTAATTTCTTCAAATTCAACTAGTTCCTTTTTACCTAATACTGATATCCCTCTAAATGCTTGAGATTAAGAATATGTTACCCGTTATCCTTTCCATGTCCTGTAAGGACTGAAGTCTATCAATGGCATCTTGTGTTCGCAGGCCAAACTGACAAGCCAGCTCTTCCAGCAACACAACTTTAGTGTCCTGAAAATCAAGCAGTACGAGTTACTGCAGGCGGGACAGACAAACTCACTTTTCTTAACAGGCAAACACAGATTTAGGAATTCAAATTAATTGCAATAATTGTAACCTCAGAAAAAAAGTATTTAATTTTGAACATAATTTAACAATCAAAAGTATTAATTTTGAAGGCTATGGGAACTGGGAGCAATATTGCCTTGACTGATCTCATAAATTTGTCATTTTACAATTTTATAATTATATTTATCTATTACCTTTATATAGTTGACAAACTCCTCAAGAAGAGCCTCGGACTGAAAGAAACAACAAGAAAAGAAGCTGAAGCTGCATGCAGGCAATTGCACCTTTCAATGCATTGAAATTTTATGGCAGACTTAGAGGTTTTAACCCTGGGTTTGAGAATGTTTGCTTTTGACTTGCACTTAGAGGTCTCTCACATCCAAGGGAAGTAGCATGGCCAGTTAAAACCAAGATATATGATACATGATAAGGTTACCCTTGGCTGATACCTGCCATCCAGTGTGTGCTCATGCTACCCTCCCTCTCCCACACAGTTTTTTAAACAAACTATTGAAGACAAGAATAAATTTGTTCAGCCTCACTAAAAGACAGCAAAATAACTTGTAGCTTTCATTTCATTACTGACAACCAGGACAAACAACATGTCATTTGACATGTTTCCCTGACTATAAGCATGGTATAGTCACTTACTTCTTCAGCAGTCTCACCAACACCTTCTTCTTCCACTGTAAAATGTTCTTTTAACAAAAGATATTCCTCATGTTCCTTTCGCTCTTGCTCTTCCTTCCTTTTACGTTCTTCCTCTTCCTGGAAATAGTTACATGTAAAGAGGCAAATTCTGTTATGTCCATGTGAAAAAAGAGTTTAAAAGGGTAATTAATATTATCATTCAAATGCATGCTGATGATAGCCCTTTGAAACTAAGTAGCAATATTTATTTGAGCATTCAAATAAAGGAGTACACTATATGTGAAGCTAAATTAGTGGACAATATATAATGACACAAAAGCACACAAACCAGTTTTTCTTGGTCTATCCGTCTTCTCTCTTCTAGTCTCTTCCTTTCTTCTTCTCTTAAAGCTTCACGTTGCTTTCGGTCTTCTCTTTCAGCTTCCATTTGCTTATGAAATAAGAGAGGATAACAGTTACTACAAATCCCTGTCTGTTAAGGTCTTGTTAGAGTGTCAGAGAGTTGTACTATTCTTATCAAAAATACATTTTTTTCCAGTTCAGTTTTCAGTTTTCCAACAACCCTCCATTCCAAGGCTCAACACTAACACTTATGCACTTTCCATTGGATCTGTTAATTTACTTAAATTTGGATAGTAAAAACTTGAAAATGAACCAAAATAATAATAATTTTATTCAATCTGGGAAGTAAATTCTGCAGAATGCTAGAAAGTAACTTTTACACTAAAAAGGATCAAGTGAAAAACATGACTGTATAATGAATTATCAATTAAAGGCTTTCGAGCAAAAAGGGTGTATATTGCTTTTTGGGCTGATTTAATTTTTCGTAGGATTGAGCTAATTTTTAGCAGACTGACTTGCTTTGACATGAAAAACATCGTTCCTTAATTGTTTTTGTCGATTTGCACCTCGTTCTCCAGAAATAACGTATGCAAAAAAACTCAGTTTTTCAAGTGGCATCTTCATGAGCAAATCTTTCGAAGGTAGATTTAGACACGATGCGAACTTAAATGATTACTTTAAGCAGCTTCGACAAAACATTTTGTTTTTTAAACAGACATTTTGGTTTTTGAAATAAGTAGAGGACCAGACCAAAAAAGTTGACCAACCTTGTATCGATGGTTGGGAGTGAATGGCTGAGACTTGGCCTTCCCTTATGCACGCAGATGGAAAATGTGGAGAAAAGCCATGCAAAATGGAAAGAGTTGGTCTGCGGCCTCACACAACCCCCTTGAGGTGTTAGAAGATGATGACGATGCATTAAGGGGGTGACTGTAAGTTGGGTTTCACTGTATCACCAATTTGGTGGGACTTTTAATTAATGTGTATGTCAGGTAATTTGCATACACAAATAATCTGATGACTCAATCCATAGGGAAACATGAAGAAATGACGTAAGTATCCTTAAAAAATTTGCACTACGAGGTGATTGTTCAAACCAAAGATTCATGTAACATGAAATTTGAAATACTTCTTCAAAGAAAAGCCTAACAACTAAAAGCTAGTCACTTTGGTGCTCAGTCATTTCACAAACTTGGTTGGACAATGTCCAGTAACTGACTCTAATTTCACACCTCTCTTAGAAATTTCTTTTCCTCTTTCATTTCAAGTCGTCTCTGCTTTTTAGCTCCAATCTTTCCAACAGGCATTTGGTTTTCAAGCCCCATGGAATAACCATCACCACTAGCTCCTGTAAAGGCAAAGAACATTATTTCAAAGGTATACTGGTAATTAGTTTTAGTAAGACCAAGTGCTCAATACCACCAGAGCTTATTCTGGTTTAAATTTGTTCTCAAACTTGAAATAAAACAAGAATTTTTAACAAAATTAAAACCGCGCTTTTTTAACTCTTTTGCGCTCACAAAAACATTACGTAATATTTAGCAACAACGTTTTGCGAGAAAACATTACCTGGAAACAATTTAAAAGATTGGAAACAATAGAGATTGCGTGATTCAAAGTTGGCTCAGTGCCTGGGTTGTAAGAGATTTTCACATTCTTTGCATAGCGTGGTTGCGTGATTTGTAAATCGGAGACTTTGTTTCCTAGCTCGCGCGAAGGAGAAAAGATCTCACTTGACCTTTCAAACGAATATATATATTTGCGTATGTTCAAAGCCAAGGTTTTATTTTTTTCCCAGAAAACTCCACCATTGCTTCTGGCGAAGTAAACACGATCTAAACATCTTGTTTATCACCGTAAGGGCATTCCAGTAAACACGATCTTATTTAGCACCAACAGCGGAGTCCATGGCTGACGACAGACGTAATACCTTCTTTAGCGTATTGAATGTTCCCTTCGAAAGTGAACATGCAGGCAAAACGAATATACAGCTTAACACTGGATAATTTCAGCCTTAGTAGCCAGCAACTGGTCCTAAGTTACATTCTTTATCCTTGCAAATGCCTTGACGTGCATCTCCGAGGGATTTTGGCCCAATTTTGACCAAATAAACCCTCCCCAACTACCCGCGAGTTTATTTAATTCGCTAACTAGACAAAACTCTCCTGAAGGGAGGTACGAAGAAAAGAGCTGAGAAATGGCCTGTAATTGGCTGATGATGACATCATCCGCGGAGGTTTTGGATTTGTAACCGACAAAACGAAAAAAAAAAAACCGAAGGCAGAGCAAGAAACCGCCCAGCCTCCGGCTGCGCGGTTTAATAACACCCTGTAGTAGTTTTGTTAAACTACTTTCTTTTCTTTTCCCTGACTCTAATTTCTCTGAGTTCTATGAACTTTTAGGACTAATAAGTGTGTGACTCGAGAATTCTTTAGTTATACATCATTCAGATTAATAAGATTCTCTCATTGGGAAGCACCACTTCAAATTTTTATTTACTCATCTGTTTGTTTGTTCCATTCCTTTTGTCTCAATGTTCTCATTATTTAGTTTTTTTCTGAGTGGCCTGGTTCATTCAGATTTATAAGATTTCGTACACTGAATTGTTCTTGTTGCTACTGATTCATTACTTTGGTTTAACTTCCTTATTGTATTAATTTCATAAATCCAAATTTTCTCACTCTTAGTTACTAATAACTCCAAATGAAAGAAACTCTTTCTTCTAAACTATCTCCTCAACTAGTTGAAGACACAAGTATAACCAGCGCTGAATATTACTCTTCAGTATAATTATGAGTTGACATGTAACAGTAAGATTAGCCTGCTTGACAGGTGTCAGAAGGGGAGGAAAAGAAGAAAAATGGGTGTGCAAAGTGAGGGAGAATTGCCTGCCACACAAGCTACAGAAAGATCATACTGTATCACCTTCATAATCATCCTCATCGTCATCATCATCATCATTCTGTGCCCTTCTCATTCTTGAAAGAGCATTTCTTTGACGTCTTCTTGCTCCACTGACCTCTCTGACATTGTCAGCCTGTTCTTGTTGGTTTGATGAACCTAAAAACAATAAAAAAGTGCTATTTCCCCTCACTTTCCTCATGCTCTAATCAATGGCAAAACTTTCCATTCAGAAAGCGCTTTTTAACCCGTCAAAAACATGTCAACTACTGCATGTAGAGTAGTTATGGCATTATTCTAAGTTTACTTTCATCAGAATGGCATACTTTTTAACAAAAGATTTCAGAAAAATGGAATACTTAAAAAATATCAGGAACCCGCATCCTATTCAGAAACAATAGAAGTGTGCAGTCAAGCCTCTGAATTAAAAAATAGTAAGCTAATGTTTTTATGCTACTGCTGGAAGGTTATTATATTTTCATGTCTAGTAACTGTCTTATACAATAAAATTCTTGTGCTACCACCTCTTTGCCTCCTTAAAAAAATAATTATCCTCAAAATTGCTCGGCTAAATTACAGAATACAGGGCCACTTATCTATATCTCAATGAAACACAAAAGTGCCTATTGTGTTATACTTTGTTCTTCTAAAGATTTTGATATGTGTAAATCAGGCGGACCATCCAAAGTGGCCATTGCATTCTATAATTACACCAATTGCTCATAGCTTTTAAGAATAAGGTGAAGACTTTGCTCTTCAGAGAGGCTTTTACTGATAACTAATTTTAATCTGAATTTACTTTTATTATGATGTTTTAATTACATAGTAGTTTTGATCTCAAATCAGCTTGTCACATTTTTGTATTATTACTTTTTAACCCTGTTTGTGCCACGATTTTGAGAGGGGTACCTCAGTAATGCCAGCCAAAAATTGGCCAAAATACCCTGCGTTACTAAAAGACCCATAAAATAAAAACTATAAGACCAATTTCAACAAGCTAACCATCATTTTATTTCTTACAGAGTTGCCTTTCATATTTAAGCACTTGTGAAGCTGTCAATCTGGTTGCCATGGAAACGGATGCATCAAATTCCCAAAGATTGTGCAATCCAAAAACTAATTTTGTACTTTAAAGATACATAGTCTTGCTTAAACCTTACTTTCAAAGAGAAAAATTACATAAAATGAAACTGTCTTTCATACATCTTTGAAAAAGTATGAAAATGCACTTGCAATAATTTAATCCGTGCAAAAAGGAAACACTCGTTTCACATGTTGCACTTCACCCTTTAAGGGTAAAATTCACTGAAGTCTCAAAAAGTCAAAATTTTATAAGCTGTTTACAATCCCATGATCAAATTCTATGGTAAAACAGTTTTTTCTTTGTTTCTCTTTCTTCTTTTCATTGTCAACCCCACTGAAAACAAAACACCATTCTACGATTCGAAAACAAAACACTGTATATACGTAGCCATTACGCTACAGTTTCTTGTTTACCTGAATGCTGAGTAATGCAAATCAAAATTCAGTGTGATGATGAACTAATGATGTATAAATATATATTGATAGAAGTTCTTTGTTTCAAATTTGTTTTCTTTTCTTTGTGTTGTGGTCTAAAAGCTCAAAACAGTCTAAATGTACCCCCACCCCACACCCCATGCACTGGGTTTTGGATCTCCTTCTTCCACCCACAACAGCTCTGTTGGAGCAAACGACACAGTCCTTCTCCTTTCTGTTAGGCAGTTTTTCAATTTGGTGACCTTGTGGAACCAGGGGCCGATGGGGTCCAAGATCCAACTCCTGGCTACAGAGTTCCTCTATGAGTGTACACATAAATGGTATGCGAGCGAGTTTTCTTGTGGCTGAAGTATTTTTGACGTAAAGGACATATGCACAGAATTCCATTCTGTCAAGTAGGGCAAAAAGACACTTTTTCCAGAACTTGTGAAAAGCTCTCTCAGCAGCCACATGATCCACCATCTGATCAAGCAAATCCACACCACCCATATGTTTATTGTACATAGACACAGGATGGGGGAGTTGCTTGACCGTGCCATCCCGCCTTCGATGATCCATCATCCCTGCTGGGATCCCCGTGGTTAACATTAAACATGGATTCTTCTGAGATTTCTTTTCTCGCCATGAAAGGGCAAGAATTGGCCCTTTCCTAAAATACATACATTCCTGTTCTTTTGGCTTTGCTGCCTTTAACATTTGAGGAACTCCCTTTCTGTTTGAACGAAGTGTCCCAGTCAGTAGAGTCTTCTTGGAGTGGAGATACTGTGCAAGGGTGGGGCTGGTATAAAAATTGTCAACAAAGAGATGATAGCCTTTGTTGAGCAACCCTGCTTCAGTCATCAGTTCCTTCACCACGTCATAAGAGTGCCCAAATTCAGAAGATGGCTGTGAACGTTTCTTCCCGCAGTATACCATAGTGTGAAGTGGAAATCCAGTTACCGAGTCAGTCAATGAGTATAGCTTCACTCCCCATTTGTGGTGATGCTTGTTTGGAATGTATTGCATCAGTTCAGTGCGGTTTTTCATTCCAATCAAACTTTCATCCATAGAAATCAAACGATCTGGAATGAAATATCGCTTGCACGCATCATTTAGACCATTTAACAGCAAGCGAAATTTATGGAGGGGATCATACCTCTCTGAATTTCGTCTGGCATCTTCACTTTCGTTGTCATGACAGTGAAGAAATTTTGACACTAACTGGAACACATTTCTTGACATGATGTTCCTGAAATAGGGAGTTGAGAGGCAGGCAAACCTCTCAGACCAGTAACTTTTCACATCTTTTATTCGCACTATTCCCATTAACAAAGAAAGGCCAATAAATTTCTTCAAATGATTTATTCCAAAGTCTAACCTGTTCCAGCACCTAGCTCTGCTCTGCGGTGAAAGGGTATCTCCAGCTCCTCGGAAGAACTGTCCTGCATATTTTCTAGTCTCAGACAAAATTTTCCCCAGTATTTGTATGGCGGGTGGATGGTGTCAAAATTAGTACTACCAATTTGAATGGCGATTTACCAAAATGAATGGATCACGTTTAAATTGAATGGCTCACCAAACAGAATGGCTCGTCATAAATTGAATGGCGATTTACCAAAATGAATGGATCACTATTGAATTGAATGGCGTGTTACCAAAACGAATGGTGCACGTTAAATTGAATGGCTTACAAATTGAATGGTTAATCGTAAATTGAATGGCATACTTCCAAACTGAATGGCAAGTTACCAAAATGAATGGACCACGTTCAAACTGAATGGCGATTTACCAAAATGAATGGATCACAGTTGGATGGTCCACCGCGAATTGAATTCTGGGCTAAGCTCAAGGAGCCTGGGATCGACTAACATTCGATCCAGTCTTGCGCGAATGAAGTGCGTTCATCATGGCGGACGAGTTGTTCGTTCAACTTAGAAACGCATTGCTCGATGTGTCGAGGCAGCTACAATCGTACTTGTCCGATGAATTGCTTGAGGCTACAGTATATCGGCTGGAACAAATCTGTCGTTACGTTCTTGTTCTTGCAGGAACCAATCCCTTCTTGAACGATCTGTTTATCTCAAATTTTGGTCTTCCTGGGCGCCCGATTAAGTGTACTGGTGCATTATAACCAGATGAATGAAGAAGATTTTCGCAGGTTGCAAGGCGAGACAATATTGAAGTGATACTCACAAACAGATCGTTCAAGAAGGGATTGGTTCCTGCAAGAACAAGAACGTAACGACAGATTTGTTCCAGCCGATATACTGTAGCCTCAAGCAATTCATCGGACAAGTACGATTGTAGCTGCCTCAACACATCGAGCAATGCGTTTCTAAGTTGAACGAACAACTCGTCCGCCATGATGAACGCACTTCATTCGCGCAAGACTGGATCGAATGTTAGTCGATCCCAGGCTCCTTGAGCTTAGCCCAGAATTCAATTCGCGGTGGGCCATCCAACTGTGATCCATTCATTTTGGTAAATCGCCATTCAGTTTGAACGTGGTCCATTCATTTTGGTAACTTGCCATTCAGTTTGGAAGTATGCCATTCAATTTACGATTAACCATTCAATTTGTAAGCCATTCAATTTAACGTGCACCATTCGTTTTGGTAACACGCCATTCAATTCAATAGTGATCCATTCATTTTGGTAAATCGCCATTCAATTTATGACGAGCCATTCTGTTTGGTGAGCCATTCAATTTAAACGTGATCCATTCATTTTGGTAAATCGCCATTCAAATTGGTAGTACTAATTTTGACACCATCCACCCGCCATATATTTGCGCTGTCAGGAACAAGTAAAAATATTTTGCCGGAGATGAATCGCGTGCGGGCATGTTCTGGACGCCAGGATTTCGAACGCTGAAGTTGTCTTCCACTCGATCATCTGGTTCTGGAGGGTAAACTCTTGTCCAAAGTGCACTGATTTCTTCATCTGACGACCGATCTGAATCATCAGATCCTACACTTTCATCTTCGCTTGAAATATCTGCTTCTGAAAAAACATCACTGCTCTCTGCTCCGGATTCATCTGACGAGTTTGAACTCGCACAACATGACGCCATGTTGAATTCAACACGCCATGCGGATATTGTCGGAGCGCCAAACAGCATGCGAAAACACTAAAACTTTGCTCCGAAAAACACCCGATATCGTTCTGAAATCATTCCATTTTATAAACTAACCTTTGATTGGTTCTTGGAAGCCTTTGTAATGATCGTATCCAATCAAATTACTTATTAAAACAACGGGCTGATGTGATCGGCCGTGGCACGAATAGGTGTTTACGTGCTGGCCGATCACATCGGCCCGCGGCACTAATAGGGTTAATTCGTAAGACAATTTGTAATTGTATTTAGTGGAAGTAATTTTTAATTAAAAACATTGTTAAGTGCCATTGAGCTCTAGTACAGTGGAACCTTGATTTAACGAACCTCTATTTAACGAAGTCTTCCGTATAACAAACGATATTCTATTTCCCGGCCAAAGTTACAGTAAAATGTTTGGAATAGAACCTCGATATAACGAATTCTTCAATATAACAAACATAATCCAGAAGCCCAAACGTAAAATCTACCTCAAGATAATGAATTACAATGTCAACACGAGACAGAAGATAAACGCTGAACAGATCAACAGTCAGCAAATCCTTTAATCCTTATGGTAAAGAGACAGCAACCTTTCAGTCAGCGGCTTATTATGTTGTAGACATTGACACTATAGTATTTCCACAGAAGTCACCTGTGTTACAAATCAATCATTAACTATGACCTCGATTTAACGAACATTTTGGTAGTTTCCCCCCAAATTCGTTATATCGAGGTTTTCGATATACAGTACCGCCTGAAACTATTGACCCATTTACCGAGGTTTTGCCGCGGCCGATTCGCAGATCAACACCTCGTTCTCGCCTCGGCAATGACGCGGCGTGCCGAAATTTTACTGAGGTTTTACCTAGGTTTGCCGCGACATAAAATACCGCGGTAAATAGCAAGACGCGGTAGAGTTGAATAGGCTATCGGACCTTTTGTTTTGACTCGTTAATTAAACTTTACAACGTCATCTTTACGCTCCGGTGGCAAATCATGTATTTGTCATATTACTAAAAGATCCCGCTGTAGCATTGTTAACTTCTCAAGAATCCATTATTACAGTGTCACTACATTTTATGATTTTCTTGTCGTGAATGGGAAGCGAAATGTAAGAAAATATGCGTTGTTTTCGGTTAGAGATACGTTGCTGCGTTGCTATCAAGATAAATAGGTTGTCTTGTCGGCGGCGACGTCGGCGGCGCGGTGCGAAATACTTAGCTTCAATGCCGCTCTATTTGGTTTGAGTACTTTCATCTTCGATGCAAAAGTACTTCCAGGGATAAAAGTTTCTTCCAAATAAATAGTTTTCTTCAGAGTACGGAAAAAAGCAGTCGAAAAGCGACAAGCCACACTACAGTTAAAGCGAGTTTCTAATTCACATGTTTGAACTCATGTCGCATGACAAATCACGTTTTGTAGTCACGTGCACGTGTCGGTATGCGTTGTTTATGTGAATTGTGAAGCTTGTGAAAGTCTGCATCGATAAACGAGAATGTGTCGAACGTCAGAATACATGTACGTACAGCTGAGATTGCTTTCTTTTTTTATATATCAAACGTAAAATTTGCTAAAGCTGTCCGGGAATTGTTCAGTGTTGAAATGTTGTAAGCGGTTTAAACGGGACCTTCCTCTCGTTGACTTGCCTCGTAGCGGCCGACTGCCAACTCTGGAAAGGAGACACTTTCGATTTCATCGAGAAGCTGGAACAAAATGATGAGTTAATATTGATGCCTTTTTTTACATACATTTTTACATGCCTTCGTTTGCAATTTGTAAATTAAAGTTAAGATGGAACGAATTACTGTGTACGTGAGAAATCGTGAATCGGCATTAAAGGAATGTTTTGCGATGGCCAGTATTAATTAAATTATTTGAGATCTATGAGAGTTTCTCACGGGCGAAAACTTTAGTTTTCGTTGTTGTGCGATGCTTATAATTATAACATCGAGGCCTATATCTGCAATGTATAGAATAATATGTCCGAACGAATTATTACGTTCGGGAAAATCATGAATCGGTAAAAGTTTTTCGGCGGCGCCAGTTCAGAGGTTTCGACGGCGGTTCTGTGAGAATCAAGGACGCAAAAACTTTGTCAGTACTACACAGGCTACGTAGCATTTACTTGACTTCATGCGATGATAGATATTAGTGTATCTGCCTAGTGAAAAATTTGTTTTGGCTAGTGAATCAAACTTGTCGCTAGCCACCGCGCCAGCAAGCTGAAAAGTTCAATAGTTGCGAGTGTTCTGTAAACAAGTTACGAGCACGGAAACTTCACGTATATGAGAAATCAATAAGGAAACACTTCTTTACAAAAGAAATTAGCTTCTATTGTTTCTTCACCGCGGTATACCGCGTCTGGCTTGCCGCGGCGTTCGGTTGCGTCCGTCCAAGACGAGGTTGAGGAAT
>JAHPZR010026674.1:0-7500 GCA_019787425.1 Platygyra sinensis
ACTACTGTGGCATAGCATGGTATTTTGAGGGACTAATAATTGCTCTTAGACTAGTAAAAGGCCACATTCAATCCTTCTGTCCTTTAACGGTACATTACCAATAATATTTTTGTAGAGCTCAACCGATCTCAGAATTTTCTTCAAATTATTTTTCTTCTAACCTTGGCTGGAATGTTACAATAATACTCCTCTGAAATGATTATCAAAGCTTTTAGGTGGCACATTACTAAATATCTAGATTGTTTGTGCCCAAACAAAGTAATGCATTTTAGTAATTAAAAGGTACAGGTTTATAAACTTACGTGTCTTCAAAACCCCAGCAGTCCTCAGGTTTGACTCCAAGTCGGCTGGCAGCTGTAATGAACGCATCTGGTTTTGGCTTATGTTCTTTGTAATCTTCATTGCCCAGCACTACATCGAACAAGTCCTCAATTCCTGCCAGCCTAAGGGCTAAAATCAAGAAAAATACACAAACTTTAATGACGTTCAAACTTAATCAATACAAAACTTGTTATGTGGTTACAAGCATGACTGAGACAAATGGGATTCAGTCGAGTATGGCAATTGTCGTCATTCAAAGGAAGCAACATTAGAAGTGACTAATTATATTTCTAAATCGTAACGGCTGTGGTTGAAGATACTGGCCCTTATGGGTCTTTGATGGGGCATAAAATAATTTTATGCATTCTTAAATCTTGGCAAGAATCACATCAAGCATCAAGCTAAGGCTTTTAAAGTCTCACCAACGCTTGTTGTTTTCATTTTAATATAATTCCCATCGTACTCACTGATGCATCTCAGGACGTTTACATCAATGGGTTGTACTTATCTAATTTTTGAGATAATTTACTGATTCAAGTATCTTTGTTTTGCGCTTGAAGAGCTTAAATAAAACCCAAGTGACTTAGGCGAACTATTTCTTGTAATAACTTAGAAGGGCTTTCTTGCAAAAATTATCATATGCCTGAAAGAAGTTTCATGAAGTCGTGTGACGTGGACTCTAACATTCAACTTATCATTTTCATCTGTTAGAAGTTATGGATAAGGCGTAAAAGGGAAATGCGCATCAAATTTACGTCATTTTACGACAAAGCGGCCTCTTGAGTTTTCTTATGCATCATGAATAGAACGGTTAACGATTTTTAACAATTTATGTTCCAAAATAAGTTAACAATAGTAAATTCTGTCTGAAAATGAAACGTACATCGACGCGCGATGCATTCAAAGAAATCGTGGTGTTGTGCAGTTTTCTTTCTAATCTACCCTTGAATCCTGAAACACAAACAAATCTGAAGTCTTAGGTCCTAATTTTCCAGTTTCAAAGTAGAAATTTTCGAATGTTCTTTCTTCCAATGCCGTACGTGATTCATCGACCGAATGTTTACCACGTTAGTTACCACCTGGGGCAACTGACCAATCAGAAACGCCGATCTGCACACACCCCCGACACTCCTCCAAAACATATTCTACCTCTATTGTCATGAATATTTTCTAAAATACGAAAAACATAAGATAGAACCGTGATCAAAACGATGAAAAACACGCCAAATTTAATCCTGATCGAGTAAATGAGACGTCTACGTCGATGTTTTCATTTTATTCAGGAAGATATTTGAGATATTTGCTAAATAAACGAATACGCACGAATCTTTTGTTATTCGGGTGGACTTTGCCCTGAACGGAAAATAACAAGGGCTAAATTGGCGAGTCATGTTTCGTTGCAAAGTAGTTCTTACTTCTTTGCCAGAATGTTACATTACTTAAATTGAAG
The DNA here is from genome assembly GCA_019787425.1 of Platygyra sinensis. Classification (NCBI taxonomy): domain Eukaryota; kingdom Metazoa; phylum Cnidaria; class Anthozoa; order Scleractinia; family Merulinidae; genus Platygyra; species Platygyra sinensis. Next base: position 1,772 of record JAHPZR010026674.1, read on the forward strand.
CAACGATCACTATGTGTTTTGCCTTATCGAACTACGATTCTAAATTCAAAACATTTCTAGCGAGGGTATGTCTGTGGGCGTCGGTCACAGGTTGACAAACAAACCACCTGAATAAAGCGCGGTAATAACAAGTCTCATGGTAAGAAAACTACAAGATCCTATATTTTAACACACTCTCGGCTATATCACAGCGGGACTATATGCACAACAGTCATTAAGCTCATTCAAAAGTTATCGTTTAAACTTCGAACAGCTAGTAAAATAAACGTCGATCAATACAAGCTTAGTTCACCTTTCTGCACTTGAGAGCGCGAACTGCCCGAAGCCACAGCAATTGGAATACCCATTCTATGAGCCTCCTCAGCTATACGTACGACACACTGGATCGCCGAGACAGATGTTAATCCTTCAAGGAAGTATTTCCTTTTCCTGTCGTAAATTACATAGGGATCGAGTCTGATTCCTTGCTGCTTCGCCAGTACGTTGATTATTTTCTTTCCCGGAACGCCCGCCAGTGTGTAGAAGTCGGTTTTGTGGAACACAAGTCCGGTTTCTTTGCAGATTTTACACCAGGCTTTCCAGTGGATTGGCATAGTATCCACAAGGGTTCCATCACAGTCGAAGACCAAGGCTTTAACTTCTACTGGTATCACACGTGAATCAGGGATCATTCTCTCCAGTTTTTAGTCAGAGTGGAATATCAGTAATGGTGATGTGAAAGGCTTGCACTGTATTGCCCAACCCACCCCGTATAACCTTTCGTTTCGACAGTTCCGACCTAGAGGAACTCTCTCAGCCCCATGTGAGGGCTCTAGATGGGCGAGATCGTTCCAACTTTGCCCAAAACCTTTGAGACTTACCCTCCACTGTCTGAGGAAAAACACGATTTCAAAGTAGTTTTCCCTTTTTCACACATGGAACATAATATACTTGCACATAAATTTATGACGTCACTCAATTCCTCCAATCCGCGTTCGCCGCTATTTATAGTTGTTGCAAAATTGTCACCGAAGACCTTACGGTTGCTATGTTTCTCAACCAGCCTTCAAATTAATCATCGATCTTTTCTTAGACCTAAATCATCCCGTACAAAAATGAAAAAGCTTCAAACAGTCTAACGAAGGGTAATTTGCTTCTTTCCAAAAGAAAAGCAAGCTTGATTCGGTCACTTTATTTACTCATCAGGGACAGCGCCGTGTTTCGACATGCAAATACCACAGATTATTAATTCCCATTGATTTTTCGTTATCTTTGATTACTGTGAAAAGCCGGCTTTCAAGCAAATGAAATATAAAAGGCAATAATTGTTTCACTGAAATGAAAATACCGGTACTTACTTTTTACCCTAAAAATATAAAGTGGATCTAGCCATATTAATTAAGCTGTCTTTAGTTTAGAATTTTTGGTGTAGCATCACAAGTGATTTGAAAATCAAGGGTAAAGTTCATGTAGGATACATCCTTGACGTTCCGGACAGCGCTTGACAAAAGTAATCTTTTCATGGACGGGTGCCAATAGAAAGTCTTCTAAGGAATGTGCCGTGCGGTAAATAATAGGACATATTTAATGTATTTATTTCTGAGAAGTTCTCCTGGAAATGTCATATTTTAATTCTTACGTAATCTTCTAACATCAAGACAAATGACCCCCGGGGAGGGGGGGTATTCTCATATATGGGCTTGATAGGTACGTGCCACGGAATAGGGTATGGTTTTTGAGGTTCTCGGTCCTTAAATAGGGTATCTTTTTTTACCCTTTTGTTACTGTGGTCCTTAGATAGGGTAGCTAAATTGTATTATCTGATATTGGACTGTGAAAACGCCCGCCTTAACAAATGTTTGGGCCTTACAAAGGGTGTTAGTTTTCGCTTTCTTAGTCCTTAAATAGGGTTAGGGTTCAAGAACCTTCGCGGCACACCCCTATCCAAAATTCGCGGGAGTACCTCCCCCGGGAAATGATCGCTCTAAAGGCGGTGGCAAACGAGGAAACATTGTTACTCATGACGTTTCCTTGCGCGCGCAAACTGGGAAACATTTGTTGCGGACACAAAATGTTTCTGAACAAAATCAGAAACATTTTTTGTGTCCGCAACATATGTTGCGCGCGCGGGCAAACGGGGAAACATTTATGTCGGCAACAATGTGTCCTCGTTTGCCAGGGCCTTAAAAACTGAATAAACGGGCGGTCAGACGCCCGTGCACTTGCCGTAATTTTTTATCTGACAATTTAGTGACTGATGCTCCTGAAGAGTGAACAATCCGATATTCCTCTCTCGGCTTGTTAAATTTCCTTGTAGTTGCCCTTCAGAATAGATTGTGCTTCAAAGTTCATCCAGACAATCTATTAACACTAAATTTGCATTTCTATATGGCGGCGATGCGTCACATTACCATTTAATTCAAGGTTCTAAGCATAACACCCCGGGCATAACAACATAGAGTCAGCATAGCATTGCTGCTCTCTGGTTCTGGAAATGCACTCATATATGAGTACACACATACGACTCAAAAAATGTAATTAGGAAATTTGTATGGGTTGTGGCGTCCGCACAGTTGCGGAAACGTTTCCAGCGTTTCCCCAGAACAAAAGCATTTTTTCTCATTCTCTTTTAACATTTGACCTAAAAAATTATTGCGTGTGGTGGCCCAAGTTGCTATTAAAAAAGATTATGTAACGGGTTTCAACCTAAAACAACCCGTGCTCAAATGTATCGCGCGTGACCACCTGGCCACCTGGGTAGCTTGAATACTGAAGGGACACGTTCCAGGGACTTGTTTATGGTTGTCACTTCATGGAACTAGAATAGCTCCTTTCTCCCCCAAAGATTTTGCTATTTTCCAATTCCTGTCGACGGACTAGTCCCTGCAAGGTCCTGCAACCTGCGTTCCCATGCACCTCTACACTCTTCAAGGGACTTGACGCAGGAACCACTTCCACGAGCACAATTTTTGCATGTAAATCTTGTTTACGATTGTCACTTACGAAACGCAAAATTTATTAGGATTTCGAGAACTCCAATACAATATTATATTAATCGTAACGTTACAAGATACGTTGATTTTCTAGGCCGATTGAAATGATTGGGTTACTACTGAGAGGGGCCAAAGCATTAGTAAAGAGCCGCGTGCATGTCACAGTGAAACAGAGGGCACCACAGGATACAGTATGCTCACCTGGGGACCTAAACTGAGGAAGAAGGCAACGACGATGATAAGAAAGTCTTTTCTTTAGCTGCAGCATTGAAAAGTAGGAAGCAGGAGGACGATAAGAGACCTTTCCAACAATTTATCGGTGGTTGTGGTTTGTGGCCAAACCAGTTGTTTCTGATCCCAAATACTACTACTGCACGAGCTAAAAACGCCGGTTATACATAAACATCACCTTGAAAGAATAACCAAGTTTTACTGCACACAAGAAACAGGCTTTCTTATTGAAAAACGTAGAACAAGACCCAATAGGCCACGTTCGATATATCAATATTTAAGCATGGCTCCGAGGCTTTCGGGTCAAAATTGCAAATTTTTCAAGTTTCTTTTGTCTCTCAATTCCCAAAAGAGACTTGGATACAAAGAAAACAACACCAAATATAGGAGTTTGACCTGAAAGCCTCAGAGTCATGTTAGAATGTTGATATATCGAACGTGGATTATTACTATTAAGCGTTGGAAAGTGCAAACGCTAGCAGTATTTCTAGTTCTCCCGGCTTCTCACATTTCTAAGAGATATGGAAAAGAAATCATTTTTAGTACTTTTAAATTAACTTTAAATTTGATATCGGACTCAATATATATTCCTCTCTGCCCACGATACTGCGGGTAAATAATCGCTCGCCAGTAATAAATCGGTAGTCAATATTAATACAGAGTGTGTAGCCATTGTTTTCTTTGTTTTTCCCGCCAGCCTTTATATCTTCAGGTCACTCGACATTAATTTTCTGCAACACTTACATATTCATTACTGATTACTGTTGGAGTTAAGAAACTGATGAATATTGAATACTTATTATAATTTTAACCCAGTATTCATGATCAATATCTAACTATTCTGATTGAACTGCCCACTCCCAACAGTAAATTACAATCATTTTAAGCGTAGCTGTAAGAAGCTCAACCCGTGCTGTAATCAGCTTATTTTAAATCCTCCAGTCTTCAGTTAACTGATTCTATTCTTATAAACTTGCGTTCTGTGTTTAATGATATACTGTACAGTATCTGGCGCTTTGCTTCCGTGCATCTCAAAACACTGCTTGTCATGCAAACTGAGGAATGCAACATTACAGAAGTGTGCGGATTTGTTTATTTTACTCAAACACCACGTTTAAGGGAAAAGGGTTAATGCACCAGTCAAAGTAAATCCCCCCCCCCCCATCCGGGAAAGGCGGGGACATTAGCGGGGCAAAAAACGATCGTCGACTCTCAAACTGTCCCGGTATGCGGGGTCTTGGATGAGAATTGCGCCTTCGTATCCGAATCGGGAATCTCTGCTGGAGGCTTGGAGTTAAGATCTAAGCATGTTGCAAAGAGGACTAGGACCAGCCCAGACAGCAACCAAAATGGCGGAGAGAAACGTGAGTAACTAACTTGTTTGCTTTGTAATCTATTTTATCCTAAGTTCTTGCTTGCCATCCCTCCACCAATTTCTATCCAAAATTTTTAACTTGGGTTTGAAACCTTTTGAACCGAAATGAAAATTGGAACTCAGCATTATACCTTCACTGGTGGGCGGGGGGAAAGCGAGGCCAGTGGAATGGAAAAATCGTTGCCCTAGGGGTTTGGGGACATTGGCTCCTTTTTTTCACGAGTTCTTCCGTCCAATGGTCCCCCGCCTTCCCCGGTGGGGGTGGGCGGGAATTTTACTTTGACTGGTGCAGTAAAAATTTAGATCTAGCGTTACGGGCGAGTAGTCAGTCAACCAAAGGAAATGCGTTTTTTCCAAACTTAATAAGGTGCAAAAGCCCGGGTGCTAAAGTTCATTTTGTATTTGCTTTAATTGATTTCTAGTATCGCAATCTCTACTGGCTGAATAAGCAAGGCTGGCAGTTTAGTTTCAAGTCCGTGTCAGCAGCTTCTTTTTGATACCTTTAATTACTGTCACTCTGTTTCTGTTGACAATGAAGGTGTGGGCTGAAACCTAAACGCCCAACCATTGGTAGTGCAAAACAAGCTGTAGTTATTTTCTTGGCAACGTAAAATAACTATAGCACCAGCCAAAGAGGACTATGATTGTGTAGTGCGGCATGCACCAGCACAAGTAGCACAACCCGTCAACACAAAACAAACTGACTGTGGCAACACGATTTGTATCACTGAATTGTGATAAGGCCATTGATGTTTAAAATAAATCTTTTTTACCGCCGAAGTTTAACAAAAATAGTGTGGTAAGATGATTTCCGGGCTAACTTCAAATTTTCGAAAATTTAAAACGGCTCTGAATTCACTGCAACCATCTTTTTTTTAAACTCATGGGCTATTTGCAGCCCAAAATTGAATTACTACACAATAAATTCGTCTTTTTCAGTTTGTCTCATCGAGTGGCTGAAACTGACTGTGTAAATTGTAAAAAGGGTCTGAAAAAACCTCTTGAGGATGATCTATTAAAGTGATTTGATTTGATTTGATTTGACTGTGCTGATGTAACCTTTATAAGCAATATTGACGTAGGCCATCCCCCTTTTTTTTTTTCGTTTACTGTCGAATACGTTTTTGATTTTGGGTCGGTCGGTCGGAAAA
>JAHPZR010026674.1:15000-22072 GCA_019787425.1 Platygyra sinensis
ACTGTCCGGTGCAACTATGAAACAACAGAAAGCTGAGCAGGACAGAGAAGAGGCAGAAATGAAGATTGCGGAGGTAAAATGGAGCTTCAGTTTTAATTATTCGGCTTTTGAGATTGTACAATTGTACAATTCATTTCATTTGTACGCATGTCACTATATTATTATACCAAAATTAGCTTATTTTCTATTTTTACTTCAGCTTAAAGAAGATATTCAAGTCCGTAGTAATGAGGCTCAGCGAGAGGCCAGGAAAAAGGAGAAAACTGAAAAAGAGTTAAAACAAGCAAAAAATGATTTGGAAACCAGAACTGCTGAACTTAAAACAAAAGCAGGAAATCTTCAACGAGCTCAAGAGGACATAGCAAAGCTTGAGCAGCAGCTCAAGGAACAAAGGGTAGGTTTGTGAAATGATTATAATGATAGTGATGATAAATGCTATGGCAAGTAAATGTTTTTAAAATGTTGTAGATCTTGCATGTGCCTGCAAGTATTGCTAAAGATGATTAGAAGCAGTTCCTTTTTGTAGTATTCCAGACTTGTGCAGCCTGGCCACAGAAAACTTTGCTGCCAGTATCTTTGTCCAGTTTCTGGTTAGAAGACATTGCTTGATTATGGACAGTTTTTACCCAGCCCGGGTGAGCTCCCATATAAAATAAATGGTAGCACTTGTGGGAACCTGTGAAAAGAACCCCTACAAGTTACCAACTGAAGATCCTGTTTTGTGGGTGTGGCTTGAAATTTTTTTCACCCCTGAGAGGTTCCAGTGCTAAAAGAACACATTATCAGACATCTCCAGTATTTTTTTTCTGTATTACAAAAGCTTCCACCATGGACACTTTGAAATTGAACACCCTGGGATATACCAGAGTCACCCAGGGGAAGGGGGGTGGGGTTCGTGCCATAATATTATTACAGTGCACATGTAGATTCTTAGCTGAGCATAAGGTAATCATATTGAAATTGTGTTCAACTTGATGATTATTTGGTTTTCATGTTAAGATTTGCACAGTTAGGTGGACTATGACAGAGTATAGAATGGTTCTTAATAGTCAGCACACCCAAAGGGAACTTTGCCTGTAATTTCATCCCCCAAATCCATCTTAGTTCACAGGTTGTGTAGCAGTTGGCATAATTGCTTTCATGGGAGTCTAATGGGACCAAAGATAACGTGTTAAAAAATGTCTGCAGTTAGATGCCACTACCTTGATCTCTTTAATGAGGGAAATAATAGATTTTGAAATAGCTGGAGTTTGAGATATCTGATAGTAAATTATTGAAAAGCATATTTAAAGGAAAATGATCTGAATTGAGATAGTATTGAGTTTTTGCGAAAACTGTACTTGTTTGTCATTTTCAGGTTTTAGAAAAGACTTTTATACTTACTGGATTTTGACTATTACTGAGTTGCTGTCTGAATTTTGTATGACTTTAGATACTGAATGAGAAAGCTATGAAGGACACAGATCTACTGAATGCTCGCCTAACCAAAGTTCAGCAAGACTTTGATCAGCAGCTGCTGAACTGTGATCAGCTGGCAACAGAAAACACTCAGAAGGCTGCTGAACTCAAGGCTAAAGAAGACGAGATCAATGGCCTCAAACAGGACACAGTACGGCTTACAAAAATGAGAGAAGCAATCCAGAGAAAGCTGAGAACCATAGAGGATCAGAAAATGGAGGTTGAACAACAGAAAGAAACACTTAAAGGGCAGATTGCTGGATTAGAAAAAGGTAGTAGAATGTGCAGGTAGAAAAATGGTGTAGCAAAATACAATCTCTTTAATGTGCTTTAATAGGAATACTCCTAAAACAGTATACACTATACTAGGAGATATAAATAAATAAATAAATAAATAAATAAATAAATAACAGGTCGCTTATTTTGCTGTATGTAATGCAGTGAAGGAGTTTCTTTTAAAGGGATTATTTAATCCCTTTGTAACTGAGGTGTTTAAAACTTTTTTTAATCAGAACTTGAATCAAGTAAGAAACAGGCTGAAGCGGACAAGAAAGCCATTGATGACCTTGTCCGTGAAAGAGATATCCTTAACAAGGTATTTTGCTTTCCACTTTTGAAACTCTACAATGTTATTATGACCATTTGAAGTTTAGATGTTACCGTTAACACTCATGAGATGCTTGTCCTCATCAGAATCTACTGAAGGCAGCCGGTGCAACACAGAAGCAGCTTGGGCTTGTTAGATTACATGAACAAACAAAGAAAAACTTGGAGCAGGAAATTCAGGTGAGAACCGTGAAAAGGAGATGGCAGTTTCTACACTTCCGACAACTTTTCTATTAATGACGTCATATTAGATGTAAGCCAGCAACTAGAGATCTATCATTTTGTAATTTGCACAAGGCTTGATGTTTTGAAATTTTCCTTTGAAAATTTGCAATGTTGTTTATTGTGGAATTTCTTAAAGTAAAATCCCTGATGCTTCCAGCCATCTGACAGCAACCACTTGTACATATGGCTGTTGATGTACAGTTTTAAGAGTTTTCACTACACTTTGAGTCCCAAAGGAGTATTCCATCGCTTATTGTTGCAGTGTGTTAAGTAAATTTTTACTAAATGCAGTGTAACATTTAGCGATGGGATGCTGGAGTTTTCTTTTTGACATTATAACTTGTAAGTCTCCGTACAGGTACATACGACTATAAAAAAAGCTATGCACATTTTACTAATGGTAATGATGATGATAATGATGGTGATGACGATAACGATGACAATGATGACGACGATGATAATGATGATGATGATGACGACAATGACAATGATGATAATGATGACGATAATGTTGATGATGATGATACTGATGATGACGACAACGACGACGATGATGATGATGAAGGCTTTAATCATTCGATATATTATATATTAAACGTTAAATAAGTTTGTAACTGTGTTTTTGTTGTGCGTATAGAACTACAAAGACGAAGCTCAAAAGCAACGTAAGATTATCTACCAACTGGAGAAAGAACGGGATCGCTACATTAATGAAGCCAGTGAACTCACGCAGAAGGTGCTACAACATATGGAAGATGTCAAAGTGCGAGAGATGCAGATCTTTGATTACAAAAAGAAAATTGCTGAGGCTGAAACAAAGTTGAAACAACAACAGGTGCGTTTCTGCTATTACACATGACTATTCTGGAGAATGAACTGAACTCATAAACCTTCATCCTATCCATACAATATAAGATCTAAAAACGTGTGGTAAGTTAAAAATAATTGTTTTCGAAGAGTAGTAACACATACAGGCATTTCATTATTTCAATATTTTGGTCCCAGCATGCAGAAATTTGTTCCTTTTCCTCTTAACGATATTTTGAACAAATTTTTTTTTCCGAAATTTGTCATGTCTTTCTTGAATAGCCATTGTACACGAGCTTGCACTCCTCTTCAAAAGAAAAATTGGAGGATTTCGCCCCTCTCCGACTTTTGTTAAGGAGAGCGGGCAGCTGTTCACAGACCACTGAATGAACTGTCTTACTAGGAAATAACTGATATTAATCAGGCTCGAGTAACAATGAGTAGAGTAGCATAGGATATACAGTAGCAACAATGTGTAACATGTCACAAGCTAATAATCTGTCTGATTCACAGAATCTCTACGAGGCCGTCCGCAGCGATCGTAACTTGTACAGTAAGAACCTGATTGAATCCCAAGATGAGATCACTGAGATGAAACGTAAGCTGAAGATCATGAACCACCAGATTGACCAGCTGAAGGAAGAGATCATGGCCAAGGAGGCAGCACTGGTGAAAGAGCATCTGGAGCATCAGAGAGTGGAGAAAGAGAAGGACGCACTCAAAGCTGAGTTACAGAGGATGAAGCAGCAGGCAGCGGAATCCAAGGCCTACATTGAACAGCAGGAGGTGGAGGAGAGGAAGTTGTTGAAGATTATATCTGAAGCTGATGCTGAGAGACTCCGGCAGAAGAAGGAACTTGATCAGGTAGGGCTCGCACAGAGGCAGCAATATGTGGCTCTTAGATAACTACTGCCTAAACACGCTTTTCGTGGCATCTATCACTAGCAAATGCGCTGTGTTGTTGGTTTGCTGTCCTTTTCATGGAAAATGCTATACATACATTACACCAAGCAGTTATACAATTTTCATCAGCTAGTTTGAGCTGACATTAATTTCGTAATGAAGTGTAGCAAGAGTTTTTCTCTTCATTTGTCTAGTGGTTCATAATGATACTGTATTGTGCTATTAAAGTTATTGAATTTACTCATTTGTTCTTCTGGTGTTAGGTGATTAGTGAAAGAGATATTTTGGGAACACAGCTGGTAAGACGTAACGACGAACTTGCCTTACTGTATGAAAAGATTAAAATACAGCAGTCTACTCTCAACAAGGGTAAGGGCTCTTCTGTTGATCCGTACACTGATAATCTCTGAAACCTTCAAACGTTATTCGTCTCACTTTTTACGCCTGTACTAAGTCTCCCAATTGTGAGCTGAAACTGGTTCATTTGTTAATAAGTTAAATGTTTGTCTGCAGGAGAGATTCAGTACCGACAGAGACTTGAAGATATCCGTCTGCTAAAACTTGAAATCAAAAAACTTCGACGCGAGAAGAACATTCTCACAAAGAGTGTGGCGAACGTGGAAGATTTAAGGTAGGTGTAAGACCATTTTTTGTGAGTACTGTTTGAAAATGCTCTAAACAAGTCAGCGAGAACTAAATTACACCAAGAAAGATCTGAATGAAAATTAACCATTGTACTTAATTGTCTGGATAGGCGCGAAGTGTACCACACGCAACGCGAGCTTCTCAGAGAACGAACTCGATGTAAAGCTTTGGAAGAAGAACTCGAAAACCCGATGAACATTCACAGATGGAGAAAACTGGAGGTACTTTGACAAATTTTAACCAGTAGTTTTAAAACTGGAAAACTCTTGTTGAGTATTTATCTTTTTTTCTAGGGAAGTGATCCAAGTACGTACGAAATGATCCAAAAGATTCAAACTCTACAAAGACGACTTATACAAAAGACTGAAGAGGTTTGTGTGATGTGTTGTTTCTCTGTTTCGCGCGCACGCGAACATCTAAGTTCTCTGACGTCATTATTTGGAGAAGGAAAACTGCGCAAACGCAGCTCGAAATCGTGGCCAGTAAGACTGTACCTCGAAATATTTGAGCATCGCGCGTGATTTTAACGTCTTTTTTGCCCGAGCAAAAGTTACAATTTTACTATGCTTTTACGAAAGGTGCATTTTCTGTGTTCTTTATTAGTACACTATTAAAGGGGATTTATAACTGGCAACATTCTTGGCAGACCAGACAGTCGCCTTGGTCTATTAGTTGCGAAAAACAAATAGTCAGTAAGGCTTTATAGCCTGAAATTTGCTCTTAACGAAGAGCGAACTTTTTCTTAAATTCTACAAACTTTAACTTACTCAGTACCTGCCGTTTTCGATACACTTATGCTTAATACCAACATTGTGTAAAAATAGTTTTTTTTTATTTTGGGGCTAAACTAATTGAAAAATCCCTTTGTTTTAGGTGAGTTTTCTTTTTTTTGACTCGTTGTTTGTGATTCTCAGGTGGTAGAAAAAGAACTCCTTATTCAAGAAAAAGAGAAACTTTACATGGAACTAAAGCAAATCCTCGCTCGGCAACCAGGACCAGAAGTAGCCGAACAACTCAGTATCTATCAACAAACACTCAAAGAAAAGACAAAGCAAATGAAAGGCATGTCATCAGAACTCAACATGTACGAGGCACAAGTCAAGGAATATAAATACGAGATTGAGAGATTAGCTAAAGAACTACAGGAAGTCAAGAAAAAGTTCTACATGCAGAAGAGAAAAGAACAGCAAGCCAGGTAACTGCGTTTGAACGTTTATATTTTTTTCCAACACCGTTTTGTAGGAAATCACAGGTTACAATCAGCAACATGTTATTTTGCCACTTTGTTATAAGGGTGTTTGGGGAGTTGCACTCAATGGCCGAGTGGGAGTTGCCTTGTTACCTTCTAGGACTTTTTCCCTTATCCAAAGAGCATGGTGTTTTATGGTGATCTTCACAAACCAGCTATTGTTACCAGAACAATTGTCATAAACGAGTTTTAGCTAATAGCATCAGGACAACACAGTTTGACTTACGTAAGCTAATGAAATTGAATTTTTCCCTGTCTCAGAACCTGGACTTTATTTCTTATTCAAAGGCTCTGTTGGAAAGGCAGAGGCCAAACGCCTCTATAACTATCTTTACAATTACGAAAGATACCTGTTCATTAAAATATGTTCCCTGGGTAACTCACAGAGATAAAAAACAGGGTGTAAATAATCATAACATTTATTTATTACCTGCATGTTGGCGTCGTCCCCATTGTAGAATAAGTCATTTGTTTACCTTCCAACCCGGCATGTGTTATTTAAACTCCACCTCGTTTCCAGTTTTGTTTCTCGTCCAGGCCTATGAGCAACCTCGTTCCCAGAGTCCCCAGGTGGCTGTATGATGAGAGACCCTGGAAACGAGGTTGGCGTATAAGCGAGGGCGAGAAGAGGGAGTCTGGTAATAAGCTCGATGGTTCTTCAAACGTACTCAATTTCCGTCATCATGGTTGCCTATACGTTGTGTTTACATTTTCAGGGAGAGAGACCGAGCTTATCAACAAGCCACCGGACCTGCTTTCTCTCCTCAGAGAACCGACGGACCGAGATTCACCGGCGGAGGCTTTAATCTCAAACCACCCGCCAAAGCTGTAGCGTAAACTATAAATAATTCCTCTGTAAATAGTGCAAATAGATACTCTGGAAATGTGTATATAGTTTTAAGAATTACCTGGTGAGAAATGACGTACTCAAATTTTGAGAGTTTTAGTTTAGGAGAGCGTTGTAACGCTAAAAACCTTTCCGCATACCATGTTGTACCTCCAACTGTCTGCAAGTCAAGATTTTGTACGTACATTCACAAGCAAGCTGTAAAGGTCTCGCGCAAATGTCGGGTTCTTTATGTAAGTTTTATTTTTGTTTTTAAAAAAATGCAAACATGGTTTGAGTAAATACATTTAATGACAAACTTCGATGTGAGTTCTGTTTTTGTTGTCCCCTTT
>JAHPZR010026675.1:0-10000 GCA_019787425.1 Platygyra sinensis
TACTACTGTGGCATAGCATGGTATTTTGAGGGACTAATAATTGCTCTTAGACTAGTAAAAGGCCACATTCAATCCTTCTGTCCTTTAACGGTACATTACCAATAATATTTTTGTAGAGCTCAACCGATCTCAGAATTTTCTTCAAATTATTTTTCTTCTAACCTTGGCTGGAATGTTACAATAATACTCCTCTGAAATGATTATCAAAGCTTTTAGGTGGCACATTACTAAATATCTAGATTGTTTGTGCCCAAACAAAGTAATGCATTTTAGTAATTAAAAGGTACAGGTTTATAAACTTACGTGTCTTCAAAACCCCAGCAGTCCTCAGGTTTGACTCCAAGTCGGCTGGCAGCTGTAATGAACGCATCTGGTTTTGGCTTATGTTCTTTGTAATCTTCATTGCCCAGCACTACATCGAACAAGTCCTCAATTCCTGCCAGCCTAAGGGCTAAAATCAAGAAAAATACACAAACTTTAATGACGTTCAAACTTAATCAATACAAAACTTGTTATGTGGTTACAAGCATGACTGAGACAAATGGGATTCAGTCGAGTATGGCAATTGTCGTCATTCAAAGGAAGCAACATTAGAAGTGACTAATTATATTTCTAAATCGTAACGGCTGTGGTTGAAGATACTGGCCCTTATGGGTCTTTGATGGGGCATAAAATAATTTTATGCATTCTTAAATCTTGGCAAGAATCACATCAAGCATCAAGCTAAGGCTTTTAAAGTCTCACCAACGCTTGTTGTTTTCATTTTAATATAATTCCCATCGTACTCACTGATGCATCTCAGGACGTTTACATCAATGGGTTGTACTTATCTAATTTTTGAGATAATTTACTGATTCAAGTATCTTTGTTTTGCGCTTGAAGAGCTTAAATAAAACCCAAGTGACTTAGGCGAACTATTTCTTGTAATAACTTAGAAGGGCTTTCTTGCAAAAATTATCATATGCCTGAAAGAAGTTTCATGAAGTCGTGTGACGTGGACTCTAACATTCAACTTATCATTTTCATCTGTTAGAAGTTATGGATAAGGCGTAAAAGGGAAATGCGCATCAAATTTACGTCATTTTACGACAAAGCGGCCTCTTGAGTTTTCTTATGCATCATGAATAGAACGGTTAACGATTTTTAACAATTTATGTTCCAAAATAAGTTAACAATAGTAAATTCTGTCTGAAAATGAAACGTACATCGACGCGCGATGCATTCAAAGAAATCGTGGTGTTGTGCAGTTTTCTTTCTAATCTACCCTTGAATCCTGAAACACAAACAAATCTGAAGTCTTAGGTCCTAATTTTCCAGTTTCAAAGTAGAAATTTTCGAATGTTCTTTCTTCCAATGCCGTACGTGATTCATCGACCGAATGTTTACCACGTTAGTTACCACCTGGGGCAACTGACCAATCAGAAACGCCGATCTGCACACACCCCCGACACTCCTCCAAAACATATTCTACCTCTATTGTCATGAATATTTTCTAAAATACGAAAAACATAAGATAGAACCGTGATCAAAACGATGAAAAACACGCCAAATTTAATCCTGATCGAGTAAATGAGACGTCTACGTCGATGTTTTCATTTTATTCAGGAAGATATTTGAGATATTTGCTAAATAAACGAATACGCACGAATCTTTTGTTATTCGGGTGGACTTTGCCCTGAACGGAAAATAACAAGGGCTAAATTGGCGAGTCATGTTTCGTTGCAAAGTAGTTCTTACTTCTTTGCCAGAATGTTACATTACTTAAATTGAAGCAACGATCACTATGTGTTTTGCCTTATCGAACTACGATTCTAAATTCAAAACATTTCTAGCGAGGGTATGTCTGTGGGCGTCGGTCACAGGTTGACAAACAAACCACCTGAATAAAGCGCGGTAATAACAAGTCTCATGGTAAGAAAACTACAAGATCCTATATTTTAACACACTCTCGGCTATATCACAGCGGGACTATATGCACAACAGTCATTAAGCTCATTCAAAAGTTATCGTTTAAACTTCGAACAGCTAGTAAAATAAACGTCGATCAATACAAGCTTAGTTCACCTTTCTGCACTTGAGAGCGCGAACTGCCCGAAGCCACAGCAATTGGAATACCCATTCTATGAGCCTCCTCAGCTATACGTACGACACACTGGATCGCCGAGACAGATGTTAATCCTTCAAGGAAGTATTTCCTTTTCCTGTCGTAAATTACATAGGGATCGAGTCTGATTCCTTGCTGCTTCGCCAGTACGTTGATTATTTTCTTTCCCGGAACGCCCGCCAGTGTGTAGAAGTCGGTTTTGTGGAACACAAGTCCGGTTTCTTTGCAGATTTTACACCAGGCTTTCCAGTGGATTGGCATAGTATCCACAAGGGTTCCATCACAGTCGAAGACCAAGGCTTTAACTTCTACTGGTATCACACGTGAATCAGGGATCATTCTCTCCAGTTTTTAGTCAGAGTGGAATATCAGTAATGGTGATGTGAAAGGCTTGCACTGTATTGCCCAACCCACCCCGTATAACCTTTCGTTTCGACAGTTCCGACCTAGAGGAACTCTCTCAGCCCCATGTGAGGGCTCTAGATGGGCGAGATCGTTCCAACTTTGCCCAAAACCTTTGAGACTTACCCTCCACTGTCTGAGGAAAAACACGATTTCAAAGTAGTTTTCCCTTTTTCACACATGGAACATAATATACTTGCACATAAATTTATGACGTCACTCAATTCCTCCAATCCGCGTTCGCCGCTATTTATAGTTGTTGCAAAATTGTCACCGAAGACCTTACGGTTGCTATGTTTCTCAACCAGCCTTCAAATTAATCATCGATCTTTTCTTAGACCTAAATCATCCCGTACAAAAATGAAAAAGCTTCAAACAGTCTAACGAAGGGTAATTTGCTTCTTTCCAAAAGAAAAGCAAGCTTGATTCGGTCACTTTATTTACTCATCAGGGACAGCGCCGTGTTTCGACATGCAAATACCACAGATTATTAATTCCCATTGATTTTTCGTTATCTTTGATTACTGTGAAAAGCCGGCTTTCAAGCAAATGAAATATAAAAGGCAATAATTGTTTCACTGAAATGAAAATACCGGTACTTACTTTTTACCCTAAAAATATAAAGTGGATCTAGCCATATTAATTAAGCTGTCTTTAGTTTAGAATTTTTGGTGTAGCATCACAAGTGATTTGAAAATCAAGGTAAAGTTCATGTAGGATACATCCTTGACGTTCCGGACAGCGCTTGACAAAAGTAATCTTTTCATGGACGGGTGCCAATAGAAAGTCTTCTAAGGAATGTGCCGTGCGGTAAATACATAGGACATATTTAATGTATTTATTTCTGAGAAAAGTTCTCCTGGAAATGTCATATTTTAATTCTTACGTAATCTTCTAACATCAAGACAAATGACCCCCGGGGAGGGGGGGTATTCTCATATATGGGCTTGATAGGTACTGCCACGGAATAGGGTATGGTTTTGAGGTTCTCGGTCCTTAAATAGGGTATCTTTTTTTACCCTTTTGTTACTGTGGTCCTTAGATAGGTAGCTAAATTGTATTATCTGATATTGGGACGTGTGAAACGCCCGCCTTAACAAATGTTTGGGCCTTACAAAGGGTGTTAGTTTTCGCTTTCTTAGTCCTTAAATAGGGTTAGGGTTCAAGAACCTTCGCGGCACACCCCTATCCAAAATTCGCGGGAGTACCTCCCCGGGAAATGATCGCTCTAAAGGCGGTGGCAAACGAAGGAAACATTGTTACTCATGACGTTTCTTGCGCGCGCAAACTGGGAAACATTTGTTGCGGACACAAAATGTTTCTGAACAAAATCAGAAACATTTTTTTGTGTCCGCAACATATGTTGCGCGCGCGCGGGCAAACGGGGAAACATTTATGTCGGCAACAATGTGTCCTCGTTTGCCAGGGCCTTAAAAACTGAATAAACGGGCGGTCAGACGCCCGTGCACTTGCCGTAATTTTTTATCTGACAATTTAGTGACTGATGCTCCTGAAGAGTGAACAATCCGATATTCCTCTCTCGGCTTGTTAAATTTCCTTGTAGTTGCCCTTCAGAATAGATTGTGCTTCAAAGTTCATCCAGACAATCTATTAACACTAAATTTTGCATTTCTATATGGCGGCGATGCGTCACATTACGCATTTAATTCCCAAGGTAATCTAAGCATCAACACCCCGGGCATAACAACATAGAGGCAGCATAGCATTGCTGCTCTCTGGTTTCTGGAAATGCACGCATTATGAGGTACACACATACGACTCAAAAATGTAATTAGGAATTTGTATGGGTTGTGGCGTCCGCACAGTTGCGGAAACGTTTCCAGCGTTTCCCCAGAACCAAAGCATTTTTTCTCATTCTCCTTTTAACATTTGACCTAAAAAATTATTGCGTGTGGTGCCCAGTTGCTATTAAAAAAGATTATGTAACGGGTTTCAACCTAAAACAACCCGTGTCTCCAAATGTATCGCGCGTGACCACCTGGCCACCTGGGTAGCTTGAATACTGAAGGGACACGTTTCCAGGGACGTTGTGTATGGTTGTCACTTCATGGAACTAGAATAGCTCCTTCCTCCCCCAAAAGATTTTGGCTATTTTCCCAATTCCTGTCGACGGAACTAGTCCCTGCAAGGTCCTGCAACCTGCGTGTCGCCATGCACCTCTACACTCTCTTCAAGGGACTTGACGCAGGAACCACTTCCACGAGCACAAGTTTTTGTGCATGTAATCTGTGTTTCCGATTGTCACTTTACGAACGCAACACAATTTATTAGGATTTCGAGAACTCCAATACAATAGTATATTAATCGTAACGTTTACAAGGATACGTTTTGATTTTCTAGCCGATTGAAATGATTGGGTTACTACTGAGAGGGGCCAAAGCATTAGTAAAGGAGCCGCGTGCATGTCACAGTGGGGGGGGGGAACCGAGGCACCACAGGAATACTAGTATGCTCACCTGGGGACCTAAACTGAGGAAGAAGGCAACAGGACCGATGATAAGAAAGTCTTTTCTTTAGCCTGCCAGCATTGAAAAGTATGGAAGTCAGAGGACGATAAGAGACCTTTCCAACAATTTTATCGGTGGTTTGTGGTTTGTGGCCCAACCAGTTGTTGCTGATCCCGAAATACTACTACTGCACGAAGCTTAAAAAACGCCGGTTATTACATAAACAGCACCTTGTAAAGAATACCCAAGTTTTACTGCAGGCACAAGAAAACAGGCTTTCTTATTGAAAAACGTAGTAACAAGACCCAATAGGCCACGGTTCGATATATCAATATTTAAGCATGGCTCCGAGGCTTTCGGGTCAAAATTGCAAATTTTTTCAAGTTTCTTTTGTCTCTCAATTCCCAAAAGAGACCTTGGATACAAAGAAAACAACACCAAATATAGAGTTTGACCTGAAGCCTCAGAGTCATGTTAAATGTTGATATATCGAACGTGGATTTATGACTATTTAAGCGTTGGACAGTGCAACGCTCAGCAGTTATTTCTAGTTCTCCCGGCTTCTCACATTTCCTAAGAGATATGGAAAAGCAATCATTTTTTAGTACTGTTAAAATTAACTTTAATTTGGATATCGGACTCAATCTATATTCCTCTCTGCCCATCGATACTGGCTGGGAAATACTCGCTCGCCAGTAATAAATCGGTAGTCAATATTAATACAGAGTGTGTAGCCATTGTTTTTCCTGTGTTTTTCCCGCCAGCCTTTGATATCTTCAGGTCACTCGACATTAATTTTCTGCAACACTTACATATTCATTCCTGATTAACTGTGGAAGTTACGAAACTGATGGAATATTGAATACTTATTATAATTTTTACACGCCAGTATTCATGATCCATATCTAACTATTCTGATTGAACTGCCCACTCCCGAACAGTAAATTACAAATCATTTTTAAGCGTCGCTGTAAGGAAGCTCAACCCGTGCTTGTAATCAGCTTATTCTTAAATCCTCCAGTCTTCAGTTAACTGATTCTATTCTCTATAAACTTGTCGTTCTGTGTTTAATGATATACTGTACAGTATCTGGCGCTTTGCTTCCGTGCATCTCAAACACTGGCTTGTCCATGCGAAACTGAGCATGCAACATTGACAGAAGTGTGGCGGATTTGTTTATTTTTACTCAAACACACCGCGTTTACGGGAAAAGGGTTTATGCCCCAGTCAAAGTAAATCCCCCCCCACCCGGGAAAGGCGGGGACATTAGCGGGGCAAAAACCGATTGTTGACTCTCAAACTGTCCCGGTATGGGGGGTCTTGGATGAGAATTGCACCTTCAGTATCCGAATTGGGGAATCTCTGCTGGATGCTTGGAGTCAAGAATTAAGCATGTTGCAATGAGACTGTGACCAGCCCAGAGGGCAACCAAAATGGCGGAGAGAAACGTGAGTAACTAACTTGTTGCTTTGTAATCTATTTTATCCTAAGTTCTTGCTTGCCATCCCTCCACCAATTTCTATCCAAACTCTTAATTGTGAAAGCTGATACACAAAAAATTGAAAACCAAACTGGTTTGAAACATTTTGAACCAAATGAAAATTGGAACCTCAGCATATACCTTCACTGATAGGCGGGGGAAAGCGAGGCCATTGGAATGAAAATGTTGCCCTGGGGCTGGGGACATTGGCTCCTTTTTTTCACGAGTTCTTCCGTCCAATGGTCCCCCGCCTTCCCCGGTGGGGGTGGGCGGGAATTTTACTTTGACTGGTGCAGTAAAAATTTAGATCTAGGCTTACGGGCGAGTAGTCAGTCAACCAAAGGAAATGCGTTTTTTCCAAACTTAATAAGGTGCAAAAGCCCGGGTGCTAAAGTTCATTTTGTATTTGCTTTAATTGATTTCTAGTATCGCAATCTCTACTGGCTGAATAAGCAAGGCTGGCAGTTTAGTTTCAAGTCCGTGTCAGCAGCTTCTTTTTGATACCTTTAATTACTGTCACTCTGTTTCTGTTGACAATGAAGGTGTGGGCTGAAACCTAAACGCCCAACCATTGGTAGTGCAAAACAAGCTGTAGTTATTTTCTTGGCAACGTAAAATAACTATAGCACCAGCCAAAGAGGACTATGATTGTGTAGTGCGGCATGCACCAGCACAAGTAGCACAACCCGTCAACACAAAACAAACTGACTGTGGCAACACGATTTGTATCACTGAATTGTGATAAGGCCATGAATGTTTAAAATAAATCTTTTTTACCGCCGAAGTTTAACAAAAATAGTGTGGTAAGATGATTTCCGGTGCTAACTTCAATTTTCGAAAATTATAAAACGGCTCTGAATTTTTTCGCTTGCAACATCTCTTTTTTAAAAAAGCCTCATGGGCTATTTGCAGCCCAAAATTGAATGAATTTACTACACAATAAATTCGTCTTTTTCCAGTTTGTCTCATCGAGTGTAGCTGAACTGACTGTTGTAAAATTGTAAAAAAGGGTCTGTAAAAAAACCTCTTGAGGCACTGGATTCTATTAAAGTGATTTGATTTGATTTGATTTGACTTGTGCTGATGTAACCTTTATAAGCAATATTGACGTTAGGCCATCCCCCTGTTTTTTTTCGTGTTACATGTCGAATACGTTTTTGATTTTGGGTCGGTCGGTCGGAAAAGAAAACAAAAGGCCAAAAAAAAGGAGAAGAAGTCTGGAACTATGAGACCCAGTTCCTCAGCATAGTGTCCTGCAGAGCCTGGAAACGACAAGAACGAGGTTACAAAGTCGACATAACGACAATGGAGGAAGCAAAAGGATCGACGTCCGGGTAATTAGGTTATACCTGCCACTCTTCACGCCTGCGGGTTTGAAAACTCACGATTCTCACGCCTGCGGGCCAATTTCTCACGCCTGATTGAAAATGCGAGTTGTTACCGTCTTGCTTGAACACAATTTCCAAAATATGTTAACTCAGACGTATGTAAGGAACGAAAACCATGTGTAAGATGAATAAATGACAATACCTTACCTCGCGATCTCCGATTCTTGAAGTGAAAAGCACTGGGAGCGAACTATAGCGCTGATGTTATCAACTAACGTCGGTCCTTGTGGCTAAGCGTTTTCTCGATAACTTCAACTTCGGTAGACTTCGGACGTCTTCGGAAGACTTCGGACGTCTTCGGAAGACTTCAGAATTCTTCGGGAATCTTCGAAATGATCGTGTTGTCTTCAAAATCTCAGCACTCCCAGGATAAAAATCTCACGCCTATCTCTCAGAAAAAGTTGGCAGGTGTATTAAGGTCATTCCACTGAAATAGAGCCTGCACTGAGATTTTTGCCAAACTTTACCTGTTGATTGTTTATATTATAGAAACTTAAATTTTTAAATAAAAAGGAGGGGTCCCCATCCCATGCCCAGATTTGTTAAGGGGCAACAGCACATCTTTTATACCCTATACAGGGTTCGTTCAGGTCATGGTGGTCCTTGAAAGTCATGGAAAATTAACTTCTGTTTGATAGGTTATTTACTAACGGATCACAAGGCAAGGACAATGAAAGATAGAGACCGCACTAATTAAGCAGCGTAAACGGCACGCATTTTGGTGAACTCCTGAGTTTGTCTGTTGAACTGTTCAAGGTTAAAAAACGCTCAAAAAACAAGTTTAGGGTTTGAACTTTTGAAACTGACAGCTAATCCTAAGGTCTTGGGAAACTTGAAAAGGTCATGGAAAAAGTCATGGGAAGTCATAGAATTTAAACAGCTCAAAAGAGTACGAACCCTGCCATAAATCCTTATAATAGCACCATGATTTTAGTCACGATTGCTTACTAGATCCACGTTTCCAACGATTGTTTCTTTTTCTACACTGAGAATTGGTTCATATTTATTTTAAATAGAAAATTTTTTTACTAAATTCTCGTCCCCAGAGCCCACGATCCTTCTGGCCTGTGGCAGGGGATCGAGAGCTCTGGCCGGACCCGATTTTCTGAGTATGCGCAGAGTATTCGTCTCGTCTTCTCAACCAATCAGATTTGCTAGATTTTACGGGAAGTCCGTGAATCGCGGACTTCCGGTTTTGAACCAAACCAAGCTCTCGATCCCTGCCACAGGCCAGAAGGATCGTGGGCTCTGGAGACAAGAATGACTGCGCGCGCGATGATCTCGCCTGAAATTATGAGCAGCACTGCCAGCACAAAACATCGTCTGTAATTTTAGATTAAGGTAATTCCCTTGAAATTGTTCTACTATCAAACTTTTTTTGAAACTTGGCGTAATGAACATTCATGATATGAACATAATAAAAATGCAATAAAAAAATGGAGTCACCGTGCTTGTTTACGCGTCACCAGCTCTTAAAATGGGTTTTTTTACTGGTTGCGCGTTAAAAGTTCGAATTACCTTCATACAGAATTAAATCTTGGTTACTTGAAAGGCACAAAGTTTTGTCTTGAAAGTAAAGCTTCATTTATTGACATAAGCAGTATTGCTTCATTTAAGCCGTTTTTGATTGCCTGGTTGCGGGAATATTGCACTTTTTAGGACAGTTCCGTGGTTAACTCAAGTCCTCGCCTGGGCCAAAATACACCCAGTTGGGAACTATTTTCTAAAGAAAAATTATGTTCTACTATCAAACTTTTTTTCCTCTTCAGATATGTTCTTCATTAGACTGTTCTTAGCAAATACCCGAAAAAAAAATCGGGGGTCACCGTGCTCGTTTAAAAGAAAAAAAGAATTTATTCCGTTATCGGGCTTAGTTTGAGGGAAATCTCTTACGTTTTGCACGTGCACGCGCTCATGTGCACGCGCTGATGACGCGAAAATCGTGCGCAGTAGGGATGCGCAATGCAATACTAAGGAATTACCTTAAAGTGACGATTTCTTGAGATTTTGTAGTTTGTAGAGGTCTTACTAAGAAATCAGTCACAACATACGTGTGGCTTTACAATCGATAATAAGCTAAGCTAAGCTGATAAACCAGTCAAATATATCATTGCCTTCTTCATAACTTTTTTTTTTTCGAAACCGCGAAAATCTGGGT
>JAHPZR010026675.1:15000-17256 GCA_019787425.1 Platygyra sinensis
ATGAAAAGCTGTCTGACATTGCTAAGGTAGATTTTCCCTCTTTCCAAACTTATTTTGTGTGCTTTTCATTTTTAGTTCCTTTTTCAAAATTTCTGTGATTTTGACTGATTCTTTATAATTTGTATTAGTTGAGAGATGAACTGTCCGGTGCAACTATGAAACAACAGAAAGCTGAGCAGGACAGAGAAGAGGCAGAAATGAAGATTGCGGAGGTAAAATGGAGCTTCAGTTTTAATTATTCGGCTTTTGAGATTGTACAATTGTACAATTCATTTCATTTGTACGCATGTCACTATATTATTATACCAAATTAGCTTATTTTCTATTTTTACTTCAGCTTAAAGAAGATATTCAAGTCCGTAGTAATGAGGCTCAGCGAGAGGCCAGGAAAAAGGAGAAAACTGAAAAAGAGTTAAAACAAGCAAAAAATGATTTGGAAACCAGAACTGCTGAACTTAAAACAAAAGCAGGAAATCTTCAACGAGCTCAAGAGGACATAGCAAAGCTTGAGCAGCAGCTCAAGGAACAAAGGGTAGGTTTGTGAAATGATTATAATGATAGTGATGATAAATGCTATGGCAAGTAAATGTTTTTAAAATGTTGTAGATCTTGCATGTGCCTGCAAGTATTGCTAAAGATGATTAGAAGCAGTTCCTTTTTGTAGTATTCCAGACTTGTGCAGCCTGGCCACAGAAAACTTTGCTGCCAGTATCTTTGTCCAGTTTCTGGTTAGAAGACATTGCTTGATTATGGACAGTTTTTACCCAGCCCGGGTGAGCTCCCATATAAAATAAATGGTAGCACTTGTGGGAACCTGTGAAAAGAACCCCTACAAGTTTACCAACTGAAGATCCTGTTTTGTGGGTGTGGCTTGAAATTTTTTTCACCCCTGAGAGGTTCCAGTGCTAAAAGAACACATTATCAGACATCTCCAGTATTTTTTTTCTGTATTACAAAAGCTTCCACCATGGACACTTTGAAATTGAACACCCTGGGATATACCAGAGTCACCCAGGGGAAGGGGGGTGGGGTTCGTGCCATAATATTATTACAGTGCACATGTAGATTCTTAGCTGAGCATAAGGTAATCATATTGAAATTGTGTTCAACTTGATGATTATTTGGTTTTCATGTTAAGATTTGCACAGTTAGGTGGACTATGACAGAGTATAGAATGGTTCTTAATAGTCAGCACACCCAAAGGGAACTTTGCCTGTAATTTCATCCCCCAAATCCATCTTAGTTCACAGGTTGTGTAGCAGTTGGCATAATTGCTTTCATGGGAGTCTAATGGGACCAAAGATAACGTGTTAAAAAATGTCTGCAGTTAGATGCCACTACCTTGATCTCTTTAATGAGGGAAATAATAGATTTTGAAATAGCTGGAGTTTGAGATATCTGATAGTAAATTATTGAAAAGCATATTTAAAGGAAAATGATCTGAATTGAGATAGTATTGAGTTTTTGCGAAAACTGTACTTGTTTGTCATTTTCAGGTTTTAGAAAAGACTTTTATACTTACTGGATTTTGACTATTACTGAGTTGCTGTCTGAATTTTGTATGACTTTAGATACTGAATGAGAAAGCTATGAAGGACACAGATCTACTGAATGCTCGCCTAACCAAAGTTCAGCAAGACTTTGATCAGCAGCTGCTGAACTGTGATCAGCTGGCAACAGAAAACACTCAGAAGGCTGCTGAACTCAAGGCTAAAGAAGACGAGATCAATGGCCTCAAACAGGACACAGTACGGCTTACAAAAATGAGAGAAGCAATCCAGAGAAAGCTGAGAACCATAGAGGATCAGAAAATGGAGGTTGAACAACAGAAAGAAACACTTAAAGGGCAGATTGCTGGATTAGAAAAAGGTAGTAGAATGTGCAGGTAGAAAATGGTGTAGCAAAATACAATCTCTTTAATGTGCTTTAATAGGAATACTCCTAAAACAGTATACACTATACTAGGAGATATAAATAAATAAATAAATAAATAAATAAATAAATAACAGGTCGCTTATTTTGCTGTATGTAATGCAGTGAAGGAGTTTCTTTTAAAGGGATTATTTAATCCCTTTGTAACTGAGGTGTTTAAAACTTTTTTTAATCAGAACTTGAATCAAGTAAGAAACAGGCTGAAGCGGACAAGAAAGCCATTGATGACCTTGTCCGTGAAAGAGATATCCTTAACAAGGTATTTTGCTTTCCACTTTTGAAACTCTACAATGTTATTATGACCATTTTGAAGTTTAGATGTTA
>JAHPZR010026676.1:0-5000 GCA_019787425.1 Platygyra sinensis
GATGCGGCAGACACTGCTCCTGGGAACCCTCCTGTAGCGCAGGCCAATGGTAACCAAATTCCAGTGGCCCCAAGAGCTCGCTTCTCTTCTCCTCTTCCCGTAATTCACAACGTAGAAGTGCGCATGAATACAGTGGACAGCCTCAACGCAGTTACAGATTACGATGCAGTGAAGGAATACATTCGTTGGCTTGTTAATACTACAGACCAAGAAAAACGAGATCTGGAAAGTATGAGAGACAGACACTATTGGTACGATCAGACAGCCTACAACTTTGGCAGTTTCCACTGTGCCGAGGACAGAGATTGCGTAGGACTGTACCGCACTGAAGCAGAACTCGATGCTAATGGAGGGAAACTGAGAGAAAAATTTAAAAACATAATAGCTATGGACAAAGCTTTGCAAACTACAGGCGGAATTAAAACCTACACAACCAGCATTCCACACGGGTTTTTCGAACGAGTCGAAAATCAGCCAGGTTGGCAGAACTTGGACATGAACATCAAACTTTCAAAAGACAACCTTCTTCTCGTGGCCCGCACAGCTGCAGACAACGGTAAAGGCCCTGTGCTTGCGGAAAACGCGGTGCGTGTAATGTACAATCTCAACGAGACCTATCTCGAATATCAGTACTTGGAAACCGATAGGAATGAAGGTATGGAAAACCTTGTGGAAGATAATCAAGAATTCATAACGGCCGAACAGATGAATCTCTTAATAAGCGAACCCATAACAAACCCCTTCACCCATCAAGATGGGCAGATTTTGGACAAACTTAGTGATGCAGACCTAGGTGACATTTTCCCAAGGAAAGCCTACTTCTTCATTCATCTGCAGTCTGAGATGCGTGGAGAAGGTAGCCTAGGAAGAGATGCTTACGGGTTTAAACCATGGCACATAACAGGAATTGAGCCAAGGCAAGGTGAAAGGCCAATATGGGACGAAAAGCCCACAATACCTTGGCGACCCCACCATTACGATGAAAATGGAGCAGCAGTGGAAGACCCGCACGTGCAGAATATGGTGTACAAGATGCAACTCGATGCAGACAAACCCGCGTACATGAAACCTAGAGAGCAAAGAGGAAGTGGTCACCCTGACCGTATACACCTTGGAGGGTACTTTGGGTACTGGTGCGTGGAACCAGAAAATCTAGGAATGAACGGGTTTGTTGTTAAAAACAGAGTAAAACCTAAAATACGCATAACTGCCGACAACTCTGGTAACGCAGAGCCGGACAAACCTCCTGGCCCTTTAGTCTTTGTCATAGCTTATTCCGAGCCGAAAAAACTAGTTAACACAGACAACGCTGCTAACAGGTGGGACGCTATAAAGAAGCTGGAGCAGGACTTCGAGACAGACACAAACTCATACTCGCGCTGGGAGGTGACCCTAAGAGAGTTAGCTGAAATGCCGCACGATACAGAGGAATTACAGAAAGCATTGGACCGTGACGAATACACCTGTAAATTCAAACCACTCGTCTACAAGTGCAGACAGAGCTGTGGATTTTCTCGCAAGTAACGCAAACAAGCATCTTGTTATAGCTAACACAGATCCTAGCGGCTTTCCAGGCACTCACTGGGTACTGTTCTTTGCTCGCGATAGCTCTCACCCCGCTATTTTTTTCGACTCCTACGGGAAAAAACCGAGCACCTACTATAAGGGATGGGAGCAGTTCGACTCAAGGCGTAGAAAAACAGGAGCTTGAGCAAGAACACACGTCAGTGTGCTGAGACTACTGTTTGTACGTGGCGCGACAGACGAGCGCAGGCTACTCACTGCAGAGCATACTGGATAAAAATTTCAATCCTCAAGACAAAGACAACAATGACGAACTTGTTTACTTCTTAGTGCATAGCAGATTTAAGTTTCTGAATAAGACAAAACATAAAAATGTAGAGGAAAGACAATACAAAAGCTGTCAATCTTGTAAACCCAGAAATCGGTTAAATAAATAAGCTCTTTTGAATAAGCTAAGGTAGCATAAGGAAAATACAATAAGACTATTTTTCGCTAGTACTTTGTTATTGCAGAAAAGTAGAAATGTTTGCTTGATCATTTTTCGATTATATGTAGAACTCACAGCATTAAAAGCATGACTTCAGTGTGGAATAAAAAATTTCTGTTTCATTTAATAACGTTCTCGTTTAAGTTAAAATGGCCCTTAAAGATTGCACTGGAGAAACGGTCACGATGGGTCGGTTGAAATTTCAAGTGCCCGGAAACATATGCTGTTACGGCCCCACATGTTCTGGAAAAACCACGTGGATATGCAAACTTTTGAGCGAGTTGGATGAACATTTTGAAACAAAAAACGGTGAGCCTATAAAACGCATAATTTACTGTTACAATTCCAATTTCCAAAACGCTTTCAAAACTCTGCAGAAAAATGGCGTGGAATTTATGGAAGGCATGCCGGCAGATGTAGAATCCCTTTTCCCGGAAAAGATGCAGCCAGGGATTTTGATTTTGGACGATTTGATGAGCGAGATGAATAGAGAGGAAAACGCTTTACACACTGTAACGGTAACTTCTCATCACAACAACATCTTTCTAATTCTTACACAGCAATGTCTGCACCCTAGAGGTAAAAACGCAGTTCAACGGCGACAAAACTTTCACTACAAAGTACTTTTCCCCTATCCCGCGGATAAACAGACGGTGAAACGTTTTCTGAGCAATAATGAAACTGGTGAACAACTAAAGTGGTTGTACGAGTACTACATGCTCTGCTGCGAGGAATACAACAGATACTTTATAATAGCTGCACATCCCGAAGATGGGAACAGACTAGCCACCTACAGGACAAACGTGTTGCGAGGTGAAGAGCCACAGCGTATACTAGTGGATAAACAGAGATTGAAAAACTTAAAAAACAAAAACAAAAGGTTTTGAGCGATTGCAAAATGCAGCGAAACGAATCGATTAATTACACAAAGAGAAAGTACATCGCGGAAAAACCAGCAAAGCTAGAAGTTGTGCAAGTGGCGGAAGACTTATATACTCTGTCGCATAGACGAGGAATAGCATTTCTCAACAGGTCGGAAAAAAAGGTAGTGGTGCCCACTAGCTTCGTCGAATCTCTCAAACTTAAAAGACAGATGCAGGAGAAGACATGACCGAGAGGCTCTACCAAAAGTACTCGGCAGTGAAAGACTTAGTCAACAAAGGAAAATTACCAAAAACAAAAGAAGAAACCTTGGCCATGGCAGATGATTTTTTCAATCTCGCAAACGACGATAACGTGACCACAGCCTGTAAGCACGCTCCGGACATATTCATACTAGTAGCAGAAAGTCACCCCTGGAAAGAGAGAAGAGAAACGCTACGCCAAAACAGAGAACTGTGTAAGAAGTTCTTAGGAGACTTATACAGCCCAACCTTACAAAAATACAGAAAAAAGATCTGATAAAACTGAAAAAATGAGCGACAACAATGTTCTAAATAACAAATACTTTCAAGAGTACATGATAGTTAGCACTAAGGAGTGGAACAGGATACAAACTGAAGAAAACGAGAAAGAGAAGCAAGAAGGAGGAGGAGATGGAGATTTCGACGAAGATCTGGCACGTGTAAACCACTCGGCACGTTCTGCACTGATCTACAAAGTTCAACAACTGCGTCAGATTGAAAAAATTATTCAAGCTATACTTGACGGGAAACTGCGGCATCAGGAACTGCCTGAAGGTATATCCCTGTCGGGACTGTTAGCTAGAAAACAGAAATTATTGAACAGGTACGGGAACATGATAATGAACATGGGTGTTCCGCCAGCAACTTATTTTCACACGCAAAAGATGCAGCAACTGCAGGAAAAGCAGTTAGAAGCTGCCCGCGTCAATACACAAGCTAACAGAGAAACGCTGGATATACAGAACAGCATTCTAGAAGAACAAAGAAAAAACAATGCTAAACTGAAGGAACTTTTAAGTGAATCAGAGAAAAAAATAGAACCTCCTGCTTTCAACTTGTACGAGGATAGCGATGAAGAAATAGAATTGAAGGACGGTTTGCCTAGCGAAAAAGAAACAGACGATGACGATAAAGAAATGAAAAGTTTCATGTCTAAAATGTGGGGCTACGTGACGCCTAGCAAGTCGGCAACAAAATCGCCGAAAAAAATGCCAACTGTCAGATTTGACGCAGATGACGGTAAAGTGCACGTACAACCGCCTAAAGCGTCTCAAAAGCAGACACGTGGTACTCACGCGATGAAAACTAGATCGCAAAATAAGCCTTCGCAAGATGGGAATGGTTATTTTGAGAAACCTGCAATGAAAAAACCTAAGCTATACGAATATCTGCCAGAAGACTCTGAAGGTCACCTAACCAGACCTTTTTATAAAACTAAATGGTTGAACACTAAGTAAGAACTTGTTGTCTGTAGAATACCTTTTTGCAATTGTATATTGTGTCTATTGTATTTTCGGCATATCTAATAAAGCGTGACTGAATGTAAATTTTTGAAAAACGAAAGTAAATAAAAAGTTGATCACCATAACTGCCTTTTTTACTTTTTGCGTGAAAATGGGTAGAAGAGATTTGTTTTCAAAAACCGTAAAATAGTAAAGAATGAGAAAAACCAAGGTACAATGAAGCACCCGAAGAGAAAAGACAATTTGAACAAATTCAGAAAACGAAACTTTGGACCTCTGCGAAAATTTCTCGAGCAAGAACTTTTCGAACGAGAAGAAACGTACATTAGGAACACAGGTGGAAACCCAGCAAATTTATTTCCACTGCAAAACAACGGAGAGTATGGTTTATTGAGCAAGTTGTTAGAGCTCGTGAGACGTAGAGAACTGCGTGCTTTTCTGGTACTGTTAGCCACATGTGATGTAGAAAGCAGAGATCACGTTATCGAAAGCTGGAAAAGTTCAAAGACTGCGAGCAGTTTTTCCGCTTTCTTCCCAAATAGCAAAGCAGATGCCAAAAGCCTTCCAACCGAGATCTGGCAGCTGTATAAACCTCCCCAAAGCAGCCTGGAACATCATAAC
>JAHPZR010026676.1:10000-19671 GCA_019787425.1 Platygyra sinensis
A
The DNA here is from genome assembly GCA_019787425.1 of Platygyra sinensis. Classification (NCBI taxonomy): domain Eukaryota; kingdom Metazoa; phylum Cnidaria; class Anthozoa; order Scleractinia; family Merulinidae; genus Platygyra; species Platygyra sinensis. The sequence continues at coordinate 10,002 of JAHPZR010026676.1, forward strand.
ACATAATTTTTGGAATCGCTCTGCATTTCTAAAGAAACCTCAAATATCATGAAGAAGTTCGAAAGAATCTTTCAGTGGAAATTCTGTGAAAATTTCTGACTACCGGGCATTTAGGCCGTTAAGACCTTGCCCGGCTGCCCGTCACTTAGACACAACGAAAATCAAAACACAAACAATTCATGTATAAAAAAATAACTGCTTACGGCTTTATTAAACCGCCTTTTAATGTCTAAAGCAATTTACAAAGAAGATTGTGTTCCATTTACTGCAACCGATACAGTATAAGATTAAAATTCTACCTTGAATTTTGTTTTCTTCCTTTGGCTGTTCTCGGCGACAAACACATTCTCTTTGCGTTGGCATGATTTCACATCGCTCACAAGAACACCAAAATGTGCCTTCTAACCGATCGTTTACATCTTCGTTTTCGCTTTAGCTATCCTCAGGATTCCCAGGATTAGGAACACGTTCTGGCTCAAAACGGTAAGCTTGAAGATCAGCCATGACCTCGAGTAAACAAATACGCTTGCCAAGACAAATGGCAACGATGACGTCACGCTTAGCGGCCTAGCCCGACCTGGCCACTGAGCATTTGTTTCAAAATGGCGGCTGTCGATGCCGGCTTCTTTAGAGACAAATTTCTTGGGATAGAGTGCACTTTAGAAGCTGAAACTTCGGTGAGTAACTTAACTCAATATAAACTTTATATTGGTGATGACAAATAAAGTACGCTTTTTGGAGTGACCTTCTCCTTTAAGGGTAAAGCGCAATAACGCGTGCGAAAATCATTGGAAACCATTATTTGTGTTAATTTCAGTTAGAATTCTACTAAAACAATTAGATTGTTTGCTCTCGATTTCTATGAGGCAATAGTTGATTCGGCCTTCGGCCTCATCAACTATCACCTCATAGCAATCTCGAGCTCATAATCTAATAGGAAAAAGGCTTAGTAATCCTGGAGGCATTTCAGCTAAACAAGTGATAAAATTGCCTCAGAGGGGTCTGATAGCATTTTCTCCAATACCCATGACCAGATAAATGGAGCCTTGTACTATCTCCTCCACAGAGGCTCCCATTGGGAAATTGAATAGGCCTTATCACGGTTTTCGACACCACCTTGAGGGGTAGGCAAAGCAGTCAGATTACAGTGTTTGTTTGGGAATCCGACCGCCAAAAAGTTTTTCCAAAATTGATTTTTACACAATTTATGAATTGCAATGTTAAAATACTAAGCAGAAGATTGTATTCACCACGTTTGGAGGATGTAGCTTAACTAGAAGATGCCTAGTTAATTTAATTTGTAACCTTCCATATACATGTAAAATTTGGCTGGTTAGATGGAGGTCTAGATGCAGATTGTGGGGAAAATACAGACAAAGGTATAGAAAAATTAACTGAACGTCTTCTAGCCAAGAATATCATATTCCCATTTTCATTTTCATTGCAGCACTTAAGAGTGGCTTTCTATAAATACTACGGATAGGTGTGCAAAATGCAAAAATCGAATTTCCTCAAACTTTTTCACAAGAAAGCCCTCTAGAAACTATTTAAGAAAATACAACTTTCAGTTCGTTTGGATTTATATTTTTCAAGAAAAGCTATTTTTTAATTTTCACCCTCGGAGAAGCCCTCGAACCCATTGAAAAATGTTCTTCGTATTTGCGACTCGTGTGAGAAAACTAAAACAAATATCGAAACTATTTCGACATCACACAATTCAATGACCCTTCTTTTACATAGTACCGTTATTAGAATTCGAAAAGATTCAAACCTGAATTTTTTTTAAAAAATTCAAATTTACCGTCCTAAACACCATCATCAGAAAGCTCGATTTTGGCAAATTTCAACAGCAAAATTCCCTACCTGGTACATGGATTCCGCTGTAAAGATGGTATTCTATAGAAAGAGTAAGGTTTCCTCTATCGTTCTGTGAAATAAAATTTTGGGGCAACTCAAACTGCGAATTTAGACGACCGAAGATATTTACGGTACTTAAAGTTTATGACCTTTGAACTTACAGTTGTCTTAATAAATACAAGAGATAACCTAAACAACAGTTGGGATTTTAGTATGAATGCGACCCTTTTCCCCATTTAAATGATTTATAGTTATTTTTTATCTTCTGTGGGCAATTGTATCGAAAGATATATTTTTTTACGTTTCTAACTTGTTTATGAGTATATGCGTATTTGATTACTGAAGCGGAAATTTGTGAATATTAAATTTGTTCCATCTATAAAGTTCTATTTCGTGTGCTGAAAGGCGTTAAGTGTTCTCATTAAAGCAAAATGGTATTGCCAAGTAGAAGGTCTTCCTCTCAGATTTTAAAACAACATATAGTTTTTGGCTTACCATCCACATGCATGGCTTGATTTACTCAACAGCATTATACCGGGTGTGATAGCAATGAGATGGCGTGACGATAATTGACAAGTCAGAGTCACGAATCGGATCGAATCGAATTCATCAAAATATATTTATTGTATCTTTTGACATCATAATACTTTGAGACTACAAGACTCTCGTGAAATAAGTCTACAAAATTTTGAAACTCTTATTACGGTGAAGTGAAGAACCTGGACCTACACTATTTTTATATCGCGGTTCAGTGATCCTCGAGTGTTATGTTATAATAAGTTATAAGTTACTGTTACTGTTGGGTTAGGGGAGGGGTAGGTGCGCAGTTGCGCAGATACTGATATTGATCCGAAAGATTAACGTACCGGAGATTTAACCATAACTACTGAACTTTTTCACAGGCCAAAATTGCCTATAAAGGACATGATTGCACAACATCTCGATGCCCAACCTCGTTCCCAGGACTTTTCCCTTTCCCGCCTCTGCCAATTTCAAAGGGAAAAGCCCTGGGAATGAAGTTGCTCGATGCCGTTAAGGAGGACTGGACTAAAGGATTGCTTTCCAAAAAATACCACCTGGCCACCATGTAGCACATGTAAATCTTCGAAGTCCTTATTGTTGCCAGGATTCTCTTGAACGACTGTAAATATCACTATATAAGACAGCGAGTCAAAAACGGCTGCCGCAAAATTGAAAAGATTTTTTTCGCAACGGTAAATGATGTTGCACTGTTAAGCTCTGGCCAAACGATCGCTACATTCAAACGCAACATATCACAACATTGTTGGGCGCAACATGTTGCGCGCGTTTGGCCACCCTGTTGCAACGTGTTCCGACAAGTTGCGAGTTGAAAATTGAACTAGTGCGCATGCCCAGGTGCAACATTGTTGCACAAACCTGGCCAAACAACTACAACATCATGCAACATCCACAAATGTTGCATGAAAACTTTTAGTATTTTCAAATTTGAGCCAACAACACCCAACATGTCGAAACACATCGCACACAACACACATGCGATCGTTTGGCCAGGGCTTTAACGATCAGGTCAACTGTCTTAAAGCAAAATGGTATAAGCTTGATACAAAGTTATCACGGTCACTTTTTACCATCTCAGACAAACGAAAACTTAAAAACGAGGCTTCTGACGAGTTCTTAGGGGAGGCTAAAACTGTCTTAAGATAATATCTTTGAACTTCTCCTTAAATTTACAGATAAATGGTACTCTTGGGTCAATAAGTCACAACAGTAATGGCGGCCAGTCATAAGCAGGGACTATGGTGACAATCGCATGACTCGAGAATCTCTGCAAGTAAGGACAAGTAGGGAGCTTTCCGTCGTCCTTTTATGTTTCCCACGTTAATATCAAAGTGTTCACAATGCTTCTAAGAGCCCACCCTTGCATCTAAGAGCCCACCCTTGTGGAAGAACCTCAGTTGTTGTGTGACACTGATGTGACCAACTTTGACAAAAGGCAGAGCACTGGCCTCCCACACTAGTTTATTGTAGTGAGGGTAACGGTGAGGGTTTCGAAAAACCATGCGACAGCAATGTAACCCCGGGGATGTAAGCCCTTGGATATCATTGAGAAAGGCATCACAGAAAATGTCACACAGTATTATAGGACTCCGCTTTCTTAATTATGCAATTTAAATGATAAGTAAGAATGTTTCGGCGCCGGACAAAAGAAAGCAGATGAGCCATCCGTGTTTTTGGCATTGAATGGAAGTCAATGCTAATAACTGCCTTTATACCTTATTTAACCAGCAAGAGGACAACAATGCGATAAGTCATCAGATTCGCGGATTTTCATAATAACAAGTGGAGTCTACAAATTATTATTATTTTTTCATTCATTATTATTATTATTATTCATTATTATTGTCATTATCATTATCATTTTTATTATTAATATTATTTTATTATTATTATTATCTATTATTATTATTATTATTATTAATTTATTCATTTATATGTTACTACCTTAAAAGTTTCGCTTGACTTACCTCTTGTAGTGAGGCAAGCCGACAAATATCCCCTCCCCCCACCCCCGCCCCATCTTTAATTTCTAGTCCCATAGTCCCACTTCTCCATGTGGTTAGCTCAATGGAATCATTTGGAAACTTGTAAATAGCCGGGCCACAATTTTACTCAAGAGACTCACCCTTTGGCACAGTCAGCTACATTGAAAGAGTGCCATTAGATTTTGATTTCGCATATCATGAAATCACGCCTTCTTGGGCCTCATGGTGATTATCTGTTATAGTAGCATTCAGTATTTTCTCGATAATCTTCCGCAATATTTTCAATATTTTTGATCTGCTCTAGCCAACAGTAGCTATGCTTCATTCAGAGAAGAATCGCACACACCAGTAGCCTTCAAATGACCTCAGATGTCTTTGTCACATTTTTTAAATTAAAACACATTGAACATGTGCGGGATTCGTAATACTCGGATAGCACGTACCACCAACGATTTGAGAATAACTGCAGGTGGCCATTTTTTAGTTGTTATTGTCACTCGAGGATCACACGACCGCAGCATAAAAATAGTAGATTCAGGTTTTTTATTTCACAGCAATTAAAGTTTCAAAAATTTTAGACTTATTTCACAAGAGTCTTTCTCAAGTAGTCTCAAAGAAAGATATTATTTATACATGTTTTTGTTGAATTCGATCCGCGAAAAAGCGACTCTGACTTGCCAATTATCGTCACGCAATCTCACCGCTATCACACCCGGTGTAACGCAGCTGAGTAAATCAAGCCATGCTGTAGCCTGCGAACAGGCTCCCGGTTCGGTTGGGTTTAGGGCGAGATAGCCAGTGTAGTCTAGGGCGAGCGGGACGAGCCTAGAGCGGTCTGGTGAGGAGGGAGTGCGCAGGGGAGCCTGTAGACATTCCATTGATGCCGCCGTTCCATGATACCAGCTCCTGGTATCAAGATCTGATTGGTTGAATCGATGACTGTTGACAGCTCTGAGATAAATAATTGACAGATCTTGACAACTGCTTGTAAATTAGCATAATTCTTGCCGAGACCGTCAACAACGGCTTCCGTGTGCACTGCACAGTTCACTGACGACAAATTTGAAGCAGCTTTGAGCAATTCTTTGCAACATTTTCGTCATATCTCTTGTTTGAAACGTGAGTAGAAGCTATGCCTGGAAACTGTGGCGTAGAAGCGCGATGTTTTCGGAATTCTACAGACTGGTTTCGGGAAGAGCCTAATTTTTCAATTGCCGCCGCGTCTATGATGGTAAACAATGGTAAATAAAATAGACAGGCCAAACACGACTCCTACGGTTCGTGCCATTTGTAGATTTGCCGTTTATTTTTCGGTCTTTCGACCTTTTTGTCGCTTCACTCTTGTTCATGAAAGGCATTTCGTATTGTGTTATAAGGAGAAAACTAGAACCGTTAGATCGTGCTGTGCGGCAAATTTTAAGAAGTCGTAGGTTTGCATGATTTCCGCTGTTATCTGCGTGTTGCTTCGTTGAGTTTGACACCTCTATAATTTGCCATGTGTTAGAGTATTGTTTTGGCTCATTTCTGTTGCAAGATTTGTTTTTAAGTCTCCAAGTATTTGCTTTTAAGGGACAAAATATAACATTTACCGTGAACATGTTGCTTACTCGCATTCTATATTGTGACGCCGGGCTCGGCTATGATTCGCTCCGACGAAGGGCTAGCGCTCGAAACGTCAGCTTTCGAATCTCTTTACGGTGGCTAATTCACATTATCAACTCAGTTGATAAAACCAAATTATCCTATGATTAGAACTGTTTGCAAGTACAGAAGGTAGATTCTTATCACGGGTGTCATATTTTCCCTCCTACGTTTTCCTTCGTAGCTTTATTTCGAGAAAGCTATAGGCTTGTCTAGAGAAATTCTAATGTTTCTTGCAGCTATCTGATCGAGCTTATGTTCGTGGAGCTAGATGTATAGGTTTATTTCTCCTTTGATTGTTCTAGTGCCACAGGATTTAAATTTAACTCATTACGCGCAAGTCTGGTCGACTGTGTTGCGTGTTGTATATGCCATTGTTCGGCTTAGTTCTGATTGTAGACCTCTTACGATCTAACGGCTCTAGTTTTCTTATTTTCTCGTAGGAGTCGTGTTTGGCCTGTCTACTTTATTTACCATCAATTACGGTAGATTGTTATAAAAAGCCGATTCATCAGCGCGGGGAAACCCATCAATTTTGACAGGTTTAATTACCTCCTTGACAGATATGTAACAGGCTAATCACCAAGGGGCGGAACGGTACATTGAAAACAATGTCTACAGGCTCCCCCGCGTCCCACTCGCTTCGCTCGCGGAGTCACGACGCTACGACTCCCACTCGCTCGCCGAATTTTTTTTCCGACCTCGCTGGGAGCCTGTTCGCAGGCTAGCCATGCTGTGGATGGTAAGTCAAAAGTTATATGTTGTTTTAAAATCTGAGAGGAAGACCTTCTACTTGGCAATACCATTTGGTTTAATGAGAACACTTAACGCCTTGCAGCACACGAAATAGAACTTTATAGATGGAACAAATTTAATATTCACAAATTTCCGCTTCAGTAATCAAATACGCATGTACTCATAAACAAGTTAGAAGCGTAAAAAAATATTCCTTTCGATACAATTGCCCACAGAAGATAAAAAATAACTATAAATCATTTAAATGGGGGATCGGAAAGGGTCGCATTCATACTAAAATTCCAACTGTTGTTTAGGTTACCTCTTGTATTTATTAAGACAACTGTAAGTTCAAAGGTCATAAACTTTAAGCAAGTACCGTAAATATAATTGGTCGTCTAAATTCGCAGTTTGAGTTGCCCCAAAATTTTATTTCACAGAATGATAGAGGAAACCTTACTCTTTCTATAGAATACCATCTTTACAGCGGAATCCATGTACCAGGTAGGGAATTTTGCTGTTGAAATTTGCCAAAATCGAGCTTTCTGATGATGGTGTTTAGGAGGGTAAATTTGAATTGTTTTTAAAAATTCAGGTTTGAATCTTTTCGAATTCTAATAACGGTACTATGTAAAAGAAGGGTCATTGAATTGTGTGATGTCGAAATAGTTTCGATATTTGTTTTAGTTTTCTCACACGAGTTGCAAATACGAAGAACATTTTTCAATGGGTTCGAGGGCTTCTCCGAGGGTGAAAATTAAAAAATAGCTTTTCTTGAAAAATATAAATCCAAACGAACTGAAAGTTGTATTTTCTTAAATAGTTTCTAGAGGGCTTTCTTGTGAAAAAGTTTGAGGAAATTCGATTTTTGCATTTTGCACACCTATCCGTAGTATTTATAGAAAGTCACTCTTAACTCTCTATTAGGGAAATGGGAATACCATATATATTCAATTCTTAAAAAGTCTACAGTCTGCCTCTTCTGTCTACATTTTTGCATTTTGACCACCGTTTTGCAGTAGGCAGGCTTAAGTCTTAATTAAATAATTAAGCTTAAGCTCTTGTTTGTGAAAGATCTCATTTCCATCTTTGTGGATATTATTTCTGTCTGCTACTTCTGTTGTAGAATATGTGAATATGTGACGATCGCGAGGTCACAGATATTTTATACTCAAATGGACTGATCATTTTTACGGCTGATTCTTCAAAATCATCTCCAATTACAATGTTTTCCTGAACATGTAAGCTATTTTGTGACGAGGTTACACGTTTCTTTGGGTTACCGATCTCGTAAAAAAGGCAATTTTACAAGACGAATAGTCAAAATTTTGCACTACACATGTCCACTTGAGAGCGATGACTGTAATACTTTAAATACACTTAATGCAAGATTTTTCGGTTATAATTAAAATCTACTTACCTCTCAAGAAAGAACAGTGATAGTTACTTCATGAGATCCAAATACAGTGCCATTTGAAGCTTGAATGATTGGAGAAATCCGTCTCAAAACGCTGTTTCAGCGAGAGGCGACGGCGCCATTTTCGAAAATTTTGTGCATTTGCGCGCTTCTTTCGCCGTGACGTCATAATGGCAGTGAATCAGCCAAACCTCTCCCTCCTGGGCCTACTCCGCTTTCAAGGTGAGATTGCCCGCTGACCAACCGCTGACCTTTACTTTTTTTTTACCCAGACTCCCAGCTGAAATATTCACACAATGAATTAGAAGAACCCTGTTTGACGTCTTTTTAAAGCAGTGCTGTTCAAGTTGCCTTAAAAAGAGATAAGGGGAAGGAACGTCTTTTATGTAGTTTTTAGATAAAAATGTTTACATTTTACTAGTTTATGTTCCCGCGTTCTCTAAAACAGGGGTCATGTTCCCTTGTTCCCTACGATATTTTCCCTTTGTTCCCTTGTTCCCCAAAACCCCTGGGAGACCCTCATTTCATTTTGGCTTTTTTCCCTTTTTTGTTACTCTTAGTTTGTTTTTGCTTATACTTTTTTACTTTGAATTTTGTGAAACACAAAGAAAAAACTTCTAAAATGTAACCGAATTTGTTAATTGTTGAGTTGCTAAAAATTTACGCGCTCAGGCTTTGCAAGTGAAATTTCATCTCCTTAGCAACGCGTGCGAGTGCGCGCATGAATCGGTTAATGGGCCTTTAAAGCACACGTAATTGACGTGTGAACACGTCGGTATCCAATTGCAACGAAACCTGTAATTAGAAACCCAAATTATCGAGCGCAGATTACGTGAAAATAGGCGCGCGGAGAACCAATCACGATCGAGAATTTTGTTATAGAAACGATTAAAGAAAAAACTATTGGGGTTATAATTTTTTCCTTCCTACAGAATTTTTTAAAAAATCTGTATGCGTAAGTTCGTGCGGAACTCTCCTAGGAAAGCTACAATCGTTGTTATGAGATTTTTTTTCGGTAGCTGCGACTGGAAGTAACGGAAATAAAACCCTGGCTGGCTCACGCGGCTTTCATCTCAAAAAGTTTACAATAATCCAAATAATTTTTGAATTAGCGCGCTCAAAAAATTTAGTGGTGAGCAATAAAGACAATCGAGTGTTTATGTGTGGGAACTATTAGTCTGATAAAACTAGCATATTTGCCCGGGAAGGTTTGTTTCTCATGCAAATATTTGTTTTATGAACATCTAACTTCCGCGGGGCAACTATCAGCCGATAGTTCCTCGACAGAGACACTCTATAGTTTAACAGTAGCCACGCACCTCTTCGGAACCTCTAATTTTATTTGCTCCCGGACTCATCCACCTCTATTGTTTTCAGGAAAAGGGCCATTGTTTCTGTTGTTTATTCTATTGTTTTCTCAGCCAATCCTGTTAAACCTTACGAGAGGTGCGTGGCGCCTCTAGTTTAAATGCAGTGCAGCTCAGTGGCTGTCGGT
>JAHPZR010026677.1:10000-27071 GCA_019787425.1 Platygyra sinensis
AGTATGTCAACTCACAGAAAAACAATACTTTGACAGATATGAACGTGAATTAAAATTCCCGTTTGCAAATATACTAGATCTTCAATTACAGTTAAAACGCCTGAAGCGTTCCGCCTAGACAGCAAGAAGATATTTTAGATCTTATAACCGCGCTTTTAACTGAAAACATGATAAAGCTAGATTGTTAAGGAATAGAGTTTATTTCTGCCGATGTGTGGTAACTATTAACGTAACGCAAAAGTGATAGATCGCTTCGCAGCCACGGTTTCTGATTACATTCTTTCCATAACGTGGGTAAAGCGTGATTTGATACCCGGAAAAGGTCATTTCGTTAACCTTTCAAACGAATAAAAAGTTACATATGTTCCGGGATGAGTTTGTGGTCAGTGAATAAAAGGGGTTTTATTTTTTTCCCGCGAAAACTTCTGAGACCAAATTAATGACCGTCGCTTCTGGCGAAGGAAACACGATCTTATTTATTTAAGTGAAAGCTGCAACGTCATTCCATGGCTGACGTAATACCTTTTTTTTAGCGAAAGTAATATTCCCTTCGAATCCAACGCTTCGAGAAAACCAAACGAAAATATATTTTACACACAATAAAGAAAACAGTATCCATAACATTGTCCGTGTCTTACTGTTTCAACAACTTTTGGCGAATACATGTCAACATCATAAGTTGCGTGATTCGAAGTCCAGCTGACTATATGGCCGAGTAGAAGTTTGGGTCTACTCGCAGAGACGACGAACATTTTCCGGATTTGGAACACTTTGTCATTAGTCCAATCAGCATTTGATATTCGAATGGACGCTACGGTTGGATTATTACAATATTCAGTTGACTTTTCGAAATTTGAAGCCAAGAATCGAAGCGGCTTTGGATTAATGAACGCACTAATCATTGGTTAGGCGTAACGCTTCAGGCGTTTTAACTCTAAACGTAGGGCAGAACAGAAGAAAATTCTCCAAACATTGACATCTTCATTTGGCAATATTCTCCAGGTTGTTGCACAAAAATTAATGGAAATAATGACAACCTTTAACGACCTTTAACTGAGATCTTTTTATTTCGCGATCAGTAAAGGCATAGAATGACAGCTAGTTTTTAAATATGAATAATGGTAAATTGTTGAGAAATGGGTTTAGAATTAAATTAAGCTTGTCGTCTTTGAGCTTTGAGCTTTGAGCTTGCTCTTACAATGTTTGTCACAATAGCTGAAGACTTAAAGTCCAGTTTTAAATTCTGAATTAATTCTTGAATTACTTGTTCATGTCACTATTTTTTTATATAGCTGTGAGTGCTTACACAAGAGCTTTGAAAACATCTGTAAAAAGTCAAACAGAGTTCCAACCCAAACTGATGGCCTCTGCGACCTTTTCTAATGTGAGAACTGATGACATTTTTACAAATGTTCTCATACAACATGGTAGAAAGGCCCTCAATAAGGAATATATGGGATCAACAAGAAGTGACCAACTGCGTTATTTTGGTCAAGTCAGTGGTACTCAAGTAAAACACTGTGAAGAAATATTCATTGGCGCTGCCAATGAGGAACGCAGCCCTAAACGTATTCTTCTTACTGGGAAAGCAGGGATTGGAAAGACTCTGTTTTCTCAAAAGCTTGTGAGAGATTGGGCTGACGATAAGCTATTTCAGTCACAATCCCATTTTAAATTTGTGTACTTGTTGACATTCCGTCAACTGAATCTCCTCGAAAATGATCATTTCTCTTTGCAAGAACTCTTTAACTGCTCTACAGTATTGGATGATAGCTCAAACATTGATGACTCATTGTTTGAATACATTGTGAATCACCCTGAAGAGGTTTTGATCATTATTGATGGATATGACGAGTATTCACATCAAGATTACATTACTGGTGAATCAGAGAAACGGTACCAAAATACTGCTAAAGAGAAAATGCCTGTCGCCGCATTGTGTACCAAACTCATCAAAGGAAAACTGTTAAGAGACTCTGTTGTTATGATCACATCAAGGCCTGATGAATCTGATAAGATGGGAGGAATTCCCTTTGACCGGTACGTGGAAATTGCAGGGTTTTCTCCAGAACAGGTTCAAGAGTTCATTGAAAAGTATTTCAGAGAAAGCGACACCATAAAGAACGTCGTTCTCGATCATGTTATGAAGAATGAGGATCTTGTCAGCTTCGCTCACATCCCTATGCTGTGCTTTCTGATGTGTTCCTGTTTGGAATATGCCGTTGAAACATCAAAGAGCAGTGATGATCTCCCTGTTTCAGCAACTGACATTTATTCTGAAGCTGTGAACATTTTTGAACTAAAGCATAATGCCGCGTCAGAGTATAGGACGAAAGAAATTCCCGAAAAATTCAATGCTTCACATCCCTTCGAAAGTACGTTGGATACATTATCAGAGTTGGCAGCTGAACTGCTTTTGCAGAAAAAGCCAGTTTTTGAAGAAAGAGAGATGAAAGGAAAGTTTCGTGGGGAAGAAATCGAAAACTTGAAAGAAAGCGGTCTTCTCCACTGTGGTCCGCCTTTCAGGAAATCTTTGCTTGAGACCACGAAATACCTAAGTTTTACACATTTGACCATTCAAGAGTATTTGGCTGCTCGCTGGTTTGTAAGGTCAAATGTAATTCCAAAAGATATCTCGGAAATGGTTCTGCAGTTCATGGCTGGTATTCTGTCGAAGAAAAAGAATGATGAACTAATGGAAAACCTGCTAGAAAGTATTTCATCTTCACACAGAAGTGACCGACTTCTGCTGAGAGCAAAGTGCCTCAGTGAATATCAAGACAAAGAATTCGCTACAAATGTCATCAAGAATCATCCCCATCACAACTCGCCGAAAGGTTCATGGACGTTTTCGAATTTAAATGATGTGGACTGTACCGCAATATCATTTCTTCTAGATGTCTTTAGTGCATTGAATGAACAGAAAGCTACTACTGCACAACATCAAAGCTCTGAGCAGTCCTTTACTGTTAATATTTTGAGGATCGTTAATTCAACTCTAACAATGTCTGGAATAAAACGTATCTGTGAATCACTAGAGAAAGAACGCTGTTCCATTACCGAACTAATTTTTACAGCTGTTCCATTGACTGACGAATGTGTTGATTACGTTAGTGGATTGGTATGTAGCAAATTGACACAACTATGTATAAGGAGCAATAGTATCACTGATACTGGTGTTACCAGTCTGTGTGACGCCTTAACGCATCCACACTGTAAAGTAACTGTACTAGATCTGAGTGGTAATCAGATCACCGTTACCGGTGTTACCAGTCTGTGTGGCGCCTTAACGCATCCAAGCTGTAAAGTAACCACTCTAAATCTGAAACATAATCAGATCACCGATGCTAGTGTTACCAGTCTGTGTGACGCCTTACGGCATCCAAACTGGAAAGTAACCACACTATATCTGGGTGTCAATCAGATCACCGATAGCGGTGTTACCAGTCTGAGTGACGCCTTAAACGCATCCAAGCTGTAAAGTAACCACACTAAATCTGAGTGATAATAAGATCAGCGATACCGGTGTTACCAGTCTGTGTGACGCCTTAACGCATCTAAGCTGTAAAGTAACCACATTAGGTTTGAGTGGTAATCACATCACCGATACCGGTGTTACCAGTCTGTGTGAAGTAGTACAGCACGGCAACTGTAAACTTGTCAGACTAAACCTGGGGTGGAATCGTGATATAAGTGAGGAAAGTAAGCAATCTCTCAGAAGTCTTGTTGAACAGCACAGGCCAGGTTTTGAACTCTCTCTTTAGCTGTGAGACGTCATCGCTTATAGCTGGCACGCTTGGATAGATGGTGTCACGTTTATGTCATGCACGATTTATCCCTCGGTGGAAGCGAAACTCACTCTGAGCTAGTAAATAAGATCCCAAAAGTTTGCCATCTTTGGTTTCGGGGAGTGAGAAACTTGTCCTTTGCGGTCGACCTTAGCAGTTTGTAGGATCAGCTGAGTGCCTTCAACTGATGTAAGGTTCTTGGTCCTCTTGTCATGTGCCTAGACAAATTCGTTGACTTTTCGCTCAACATTGTTTTACGTGAATTTCTTGAGAATTAATATGTCAAGCTGTTTCAAAACCTTGTAAACCCAGTTCAAGCGTTACGCTTTCCGGTCGCAATGCGGAATGCAATTTAACCTGAATGCCTTGATCTGACCCACGTTGTATATGCACAGTGAGATGTTGATCATAGACCTAACAATATATTATTGTGAGTTATACCTGTTTGCTTATTCGCGGAAAGTGCGCTTTCAAGCTCAAAGCAGTTTCCAGCACTTTCCAAGACGTAGATTTTGATGTGTCATTACAGGGTTCGTACAGGTCATGGAAAACCTGGAAAGTCATGGAATTTTACAATTTCATTTTCCAGGCCTGGAAAGTCCTGAAATTTAGGTGTAGGTCATGGAAAGTCATGGAAAATCAGTATGTTTTCTATGAATGAAAGGCATTAAGATCCAAAGTTGAAAAATAACTGGCGAGTCCAAAAATCAAATGTAATTTCAGCTGAATAAATGATTGTTTTGACATTACTGCCGGAGGCAGTAGCTTAACGTAGGTCATGGAATATTTCAAAAAGTCATGGAAAAGTCATGGAAAGTCATGGAAGTTTGATTGGTCATAAGTGTACGAACCCTGCATTATTACCACCCGTTATCAATTGATACTACAATCATGGTATTAAAAGACTGTCCAATCATTATTGTTATACTTGTAATTGGTTTTTTTTTTTTTTAATGAATCTAGTTCCGCGCAAGTGAAAATGTACATTGATACTTGCGCGTTATAAGTAAATGAATTATTATTATTATTATTATTATTATTATTATTATTATTATTATTATTATTATTAAACACGTTCTTATCATTATATCATTATATCACACTATATGTAACCATAGCAACACTATGACCTGCTAAAAAACACCCTTAATTTCAGCTTTAAGCGCTTATATTTCAAAAACGGCACGGTAAAATTTTTTCTTAATATCGAATTTTTATAAGCAGGATAAGATGCAACTTTTGGCAAAGTTTAAAATATTCTGTACGTAAGGTTCAGAGCCACCTTAAATTTTCGAAAATTTTAAGGTGGCTCTGAACCCCATGTACAGAACTTTTTTAAACTTTGCCAAAAGTTGCATCTTATCCTGCTTATCATAATTCGATATTAAGAAAAAATTTCAGCGTGCCGTTTTTGAAATATAAGCGCTTAAAGCTGAAATTAAGGGTGTTTTCAGCAGGTCATAGTGTTGCTATGGTAACCTATTGTGTCACGGAAATGATACTAACGTGTTCACCGGTGATTGGGCAGTTTTTTGATACCATGATTGCAGCATTAATTGATAAAGAGTGGTAATATTGAACCATCAAAATCTACGTCTTGGAAAGTGCTGGAAGCCACCTTGAGCCTGTTTTGATTTGTTGCCAATTTATTTTGAACGTAAGCGAGTTGCGTAAACCGAAACAATAAAGTGCTAAAAGCAGCCTGTCACCGGCACTGCAAACTGAATAACACCATGGTTGACCCTGCAACAGTATATTAGAGAACACTTACTTGACCTCTGAAAATGCAGGCTCAATGAACAAGTTGCATTACGTGGGAGTCGTGTATTGTAGATTCATTTTGTTTGAGATGATAGTTGATTTGGCCTGCACCCTCATGAACGACGTGCTCTTAGATTCTCTTGCCATAACCAAATCAGCCGTAATGCAAGCCTAAAAGCCGAACCGGTTCAAAATTAAATGTTTTGTTAAACTTTTCCCAGTCCCTTTACCTCCTAGGCAGATGCTGTGTAACCTATCGCACATTCCCCTAAGGAAATATTGTGTGGCTGCATAAGAGGCTGCTGGTCATTTTTTTATTATTATTATTCATTTCTTAACTTGTGACAATTGTTCTCACATTCCTGTTGATGAATGAACTCAAATTCCGTTTTCAAATACCCTTTATAAATATATCCCAATTTTGCAAGTGCCAGCAAAAAGAAACGTCATCGCTTCTACCTGCTTTGGCTGCAAGATAGCATAAGAAATACCAATATCTAGAATTCTCATGTACACATTGAAAATTACATGGGTTAAGAAAAGGAAACCTTCTTTGATACAATGGTAAAGTTTGTGTAAATTAGATCAGAGAGAGATGAAGTTACCTTTTTTTGATATAATGGTAAAGTTTGTTTAAACAAGACGTCTTATAGCCGTTTCCGTGGGATGCGTTAGTCTGTATGTGACCTCATTTGCAAAAACCCGGCATAAGAGATAAGTCAAAAATGCATTGAACGTTTTTCAACCCCCGTTGGAAACGCTTTGCAACGCGCTGTTATTACTTTGGAATGCGTTGGCAACGTTCGACAACGCGTTGAACTCATTGCAAACTTCAGATCGTTTTCATTGTCACGCAATAAAAATAAATCGAAAACCATCTAGTGCAAAACGTTAAGAAAGTCTTATGTTATAGAAGATAAATTAGATAAACCCAATGATGCCTGCATGAAATTGCCTGCGAGCCACCCCTAATTCCCTGGCGTTTTTTTGGAATATTTCAGAGCAAGCGAAAACAATCTGGAAACAAGAAATCAATTAATTTCTTCGCCGCGTGACGAAATATCACGGCGCTGCGAAAGAAAGATGAAAGTTGTAAATTTAAAAGACGACAAAAACAAGCCAATTACCGGTATTTTGAGATCAGTAATATTACAACTATGTGAAGTTAGTGGCCATCTAGTTCTTTTCTTGGCAGTTCTGTAGTAGCTGAATAACACCAAAAAACATTTGAACTAATAAACAAACCGCGCTGGTGGTCGCCGTAAATTAAATATGCAGAAATCCAGCGTGCCCGGAGATACTGTTCACTTTTAAACCTAAAATACCCAAATACAGAGAACGAAATGAAGAAATGCGAAAGGATGCTCAATAACAATAAATTTTCATTCACGCTGAGGCGAAGAAACCTGTTTAAAAGCAACAAAATGATCAAAATTTCGCCGCTTTCCTGCAGGACCGCATGTTGATTCAAAATCAAATTATTCTTCACGCTAAAACAAAAGCTTGAGTTTTCTCGAGCGCTTTTGCAGTCATTTTAACGCCCGTGGCTTGTCTGGCTTTAGCAATCGTTCCAAAACTTGAATTCGACTTCGAAGTAATAATGTATTTTGCCATTTTTTGTTTCTTAAGTCCGAAAAGCTGCTTTAAATTTGCGATCTGTTGTGAAAACTTAAGCTTACTTGAAAGCGCTCCGGATCTTCATGACCTTCATGTTTTCGCGGCGGTTGTAGGAAGAACTTCTTCAACGGAAAGGTTTGAGGACTTTGCGATGAACGTTTTGGAACGTTTTTCAATGAGGCAAATCGATCAAAAATCGATAAACATTTTTTTTACAATCCTATTCGTCAGCTTACCAACAGAAAAAATCGATAAAGATTTTACGCAGTCCTATTGGCTAGCTTTGCAATTTGTCCCTACAAAGAAAAACAAACCCAGCCGGATTTTTACCGTGGTATGCCACAGGCATCCCACGGAATTAGATTAGAGTGAGGTGAAGTTTGTAAATAAGAAGACTCGCTTTTAATCCTAAAGTGTTGAGCAGGAATGTTAAGTTTTGTAAATAAACGTTTAGAGACTGGAATTGTTTGCTTTGCTGTTTATCGGAGGAGAGGAGATGCTTGTGTACCTGGAGTTACCACGAGCACGCAACGATGATACACGCTCTTTCCCGTTATTCGTGAATCACGAGTCATGCTCGACACGCGCGGGGTTTTCCGCAATCTCGTTCCCAGAGCTTCGTTCCCCTTGACCAGCGGTCGGAAAACGAGAGCTCTGGAAGCAACCATTTCAGGCATGCGCCATAGCATGAAATAGATGCAGACTGAGACTGCGCAGTGAACCGGATAACCAGAATTGGGTTATTTCCCATTGTTATTTCAAAATGGATGCTCCCAGAGCTCTCGTTTTCCGACGGCTGGTCAAGGGGAACGAAGCTCTGGGAACGAGATTGCGGAAAACCCCGCGCGTGTCGAGCATGACTCGTGATTCACGAATAACGGGAAAGAGCGTGTATCATCGTTGCGTGCTCGTGGTAACTCCAGGTACACAAGCATCTCCTCTCCTCCGATAAACAGCAAAGCAAACAATTCCAGTCTCTAAACGTTTATTTACAAAACTTAACATTCCTGCTCAACACTTTAGGATTAAAAGCGAGTCTTCTTATTTACAAACTTCACCTCACTCTAATCTAATTCCGTGGGATGCCTGTGGCATACCACGGTAAAAATCCGGCTGGGTTTGTTTTTCTTTGTAGGGACAAATTGCAAAGCTAGCCAATAGGACTGCGTAAAATCTTTATCGATTTTTTCTGTTGGTAAGCTGACGAATAGGATTGTAAAAAATGTTTATCGATTTTTGATCGATTTGCCTCATTGAAAAACGTTCCAAAACGTTCATCGCAAAGTCCTCAAACCTTTCCGTTGAAGAAGTTCTTCCTACAACCGCCGCGAAAACATGAAGGTCATGAAGATCCGGAGCGCTTTCAAGTAAGCTTAAGTTTTCACAACAGATCGCAAATTTAAAGCAGCTTTTCGGACTTAAGAAACAAAAAATGGCAAAATACATTATTACTTCGAAGTCGAATTCAAGTTTTGGAACGATTGCTAAAGCCAGACAAGCCACGGGCGTTAAAATGACTGCAAAAGCGCTCGAGAAAACTCAAGCTTTTGTTTTAGCGTGAAGAATAATTTGATTTTGAATCAACATGCGGTCCTGCAGGAAAGCGGCGAAATTTTGATCATTTTGTTGCTTTTAAACAGGTTTCTTCGCCTCAGCGTGAATGAAAATTTATTGTTATTGAGCATCCTTTCGCATTTCTTTCATTTCGTTCTCTGTATTTGGGTATTTTAGGTTTAAAAGTGAACAGTATCTCCGGGCACGCTGGATTTCTGCATATTTAATTTACGGCGACCACCAGCGCGGTTTGTTTATTAGTTCAAATGTTTTTTGGTGTTATTCAGCTACTACAGAACTGCCAAGAAAAGAACTAGATGGCCACTAACTTCACATAGTTGTAATATTACTGATCTCAAAATACCGGTAATTGGCTTGTTTTTGTCGTCTTTTTAAATTTACAACTTTCATCTTTCTTTCGCAGCGCCGTGATATTTCGTCACGCGGCGAAGAAATTAATTGATTTCTTGTTTCCAGATTGTTTTCGCTTGCTCTGAAATATTCCAAAAAAACGCCAGGGAATTAGGGGTGGCTCGCAGGCAATTTCATGCAGGCATCATTGGGTTTATCTAATTTATCTTCTATAACATAAGACTTTCTTAACGTTTTGCACTAGATGGTTTTCGATTTATTTTTTATTGCGTGACAATGAAAACGATCTGAAGTTTGCAATGAGTTCAACGCGTTGTCGAACGTTGCCAACGCATTCCAAAGTAATAACAGCGCGTTGCAAAGCGTTTTCCAACGGGGGTTGAAAAACGTTCAATGCATTTTTGACTTATCTCTTATGCCGGGTTTTTGCAAATGAGGTCACATACAGACTAACGCATCCCACGGAAACGGCTATAAGACGTCTTGTTTAAACAAACTTTACCATTATATCAAAAAAAGGTAACTTCATCTCTCTCTGATCTAATTTACACAAACTTTACCATTGTATCAAAGAAGGTTTCCTTTTCTTAACCCATGTAATTTTCAATGTGTACATGAGAATTCTAGATATTGGTATTTCTTATGCTATCTTGCAGCCAAAGCAGGTAGAAGCGATGACGTTTCTTTTTGCTGGCACTTGCAAAATTGGGATATATTTATAAAGGGTATTTGAAAACGGAATTTGAGTTCATTCATCAACAGGAATGTGAGAACAATTGTCACAAGTTAAGAAATGAATAATAATAATAAAAAAAATGACCAGCAGCCTCTTATGCAGCCACACAATATTTCCTTAGGGGGAATGTGCGATAGGTTACACAGCATCTGCCTAGGAGGTAAAGGGACTGGGAAAAGTTTAACAAAACATTTAATTTTGAACCGGTTCGGCTTTTAGGCTTGCATTACGGCTGATTTGGTTATGGCAAGAGAATCTAAGAGCACGTCGTTCATGAGGGTGCAGGCCAAATCAACTATCATCTCAAACAAAATGAATCTACAATACACGACTCCCACGTAATGCAACTTGTTCATTGAGCCTGCATTTTCAGAGGTCAAGTAAGTGTTCTCTAATATACTGTTGCAGGGTCAACCATGGTGTTATTCAGTTTGCAGTGCCGGTGACAGGCTGCTTTTAGCACTTTATTGTTTCGGTTTACGCAACTCGCTTACGTTCAAAATAAATTGGCAACAAATCAAAACAGGCTCAAGGTGGCTTCCAGCACTTTCCAAGACGTAGATTTTGATGGTTCAATATTACCACTCTTTATCAATTAATGCTGCAATCATGGTATCAAAAAACTGCCCAATCACCGGTGAACACGTTAGTATCATTTCCGTGACACAATAGGTTACCATAGCAACACTATGACCTGCTGAAAACACCCTTAATTTCAGCTTTAAGCGCTTATATTTCAAAAACGGCACGCTGAAATTTTTTCTTAATATCGAATTATGATAAGCAGGATAAGATGCAACTTTTGGCAAAGTTTAAAAAAGTTCTGTACATGGGGTTCAGAGCCACCTTAAAATTTTCGAAAATTTAAGGTGGCTCTGAACCTTACGTACAGAATATTTTTAAACTTTGCCAAAAGTTGCATCTTATCCTGCTTATAAAAATTCGATATTAAGAAAAAATTTTACCGTGCCGTTTTTGAAATATAAGCGCTTAAAGCTGAAATTAAGGGGTCATAGTGTTGCTATGGTTAACAAATGGTAAACGCCATAGCGTGTACTATTGAGTTATGGTGCACGCGGGAGGTTGCTAAGCACGAAAGAAGCGTAAGAGTCGCACGAGGCGATAGCCGAGTGCGACTCTAGCTTCTTGAGTGTTTAGCAAACCTCCCAAGTGCATCCATAACTCAATAGTACACGCTATGGCGTTTACCATTTGTTTTATAACATAACATTGAGACAGAAGTCAACTGAAGTCTTTTAGAGTCCATACCACGCTGCTCGCGTCAATGTGTCACGCAATTTCTTTTTCAGCTCGCGCTCTGAAAAAAACATTTTCTTTGACGTTGATATTGTGGTAAAAAACAAATCGGAATGTGGTTTATCGTGGTCTGTACTCTTACCGACAACGAGTACCTGTCATTACTCGTTTCCCAAACATTTTTTTCGTATTATTTCTGCATATATTAAGCGAGTTTGTAAAAGTTTTTGAAAGGAAAGTCTGACGCGTACAAGCAGCTCATTTGCATAATGCAGCGCGCGCACTTTCAAGTCGAGTCGGTGTTTTCAGTTGTCAAGACAATTTCGTTATCTTTGATATTGTGGTAAAAAACAAATCAAATGTGGTTTAGCGTCGTCTGTACTCTTATCGACAACGATACGTGCCATCACAGCGGTCAAAATGTCCGCAACAAATTGAGCTAGATCACAAAGCGCGCGCTTTGCTTTAGTTATTGATTACGTCAGCAGCATACACCCATGGGCAAATAGTAGATGCCGAATTAGCCAATCAGAGCGCGCGCTTTGCTTTAGTTATGTTATAATTACATATAGTGTGAAGATAATGATAAGAACGTGTTTAACAATAATGATTGGACAGTCTTTTGATACCATGATTGTAGTATCAATTGATAACGGGTGGTAATGATGACACATCAAAATCTACGTCTTGGAAAGTGCTGGAAACTGCTTTGAGCTTGAAAGCGCACTTTCCGCGAATAAGCAAACAGGTATAACTCACAATAATATATTGTTAGGTCTACGATCAACATCTCACTGTGCATATACAACGTGGGTCAGATCAAGGCATTCAGGTTAAATTGCATTCCGCATTGCGACCGGAAGCGTAACGCTTGAACTGGGTTTACAAGGTTTTGAACAGCTTGACATATTAATTCTCAAGAAATTCACGTAAAACAAAGTTGAGCGAAAAGTCAACGAATTTGTCTAGGCACATGACAAGAGGACCAAGAACCTTACATCAGTTGAAGGCACTCAGCTGATCCTACAAACTGCAAAGGTCGACCGCAAAGGACAAGTTTCTCACTCCCCGAAACCAAAGATGGCAAACTTTTGGGATCTTATTTACTAGCTCAGAGTGAGTTTCGCTTCCACCGAGGGATAAATCGTGCATGACATAAACGTGACACCATCTATCCAAGCGTGCCAGCTATAAGCGATGACGTCTCACAGCTAAAGAGAGAGTTCAAAACCTGGCCTGTGCTGTTCAACAAGACTTCTGAGAGATTGCTTACTTTCCTCACTTATATCACGATTCCACCCCAGGTTTAGTCTGACAAGTTTACAGTTGCCGTGCTGTACTACTTCACACAGACTGGTAACACCGGTATCGGTGATGTGATTACCACTCAAACCTAATGTGGTTACTTTACAGCTTGGATGCGTTAAGGCGTCACACAGACTGGTAACACCGGTATCGCTGATCTTATTATCACTCAGATTTAGTGTGGTTACTTTACAGCTTGGATGCGTTAAGGCGTCACTCAGACTGGTAACACCGCTATCGGTGATCTGATTGACACCCAGATATAGTGTGGTTACTTTCCAGTTTGGATGCCGTAAGGCGTCACACAGACTGGTAACACTAGCATCGGTGATCTGATTATGTTTCAGATTTAGAGTGGTTACTTTACAGCTTGGATGCGTTAAGGCGCCACACAGACTGGTAACACCGGTAACGGTGATCTGATTACCACTCAGATCTAGTACAGTTACTTTACAGTGTGGATGCGTTAAGGCGTCACACAGACTGGTAACACCAGTATCAGTGATACTATTGCTCCTTATACATAGTTGTGTCAATTTGCTACATACCAATCCACTAACGTAATCAACACATTCGTCAGTCAATGGAACAGCTGTAAAAATTAGTTCGGTAATGGAACAGCGTTCTTTCTCTAGTGATTCACAGATACGTTTTATTCCAGACATTGTTAGAGTTGAATTAACGATCCTCAAAATATTAACAGTAAAGGACTGCTCAGAGCTTTGATGTTGTGCAGTAGTAGCTTTCTGTTCATTCAATGCACTAAAGACATCTAGAAGAAATGATATTGCGGTACAGTCCACATCATTTAAATTCGAAAACGTCCATGAACCTTTCGGCGAGTTGTGATGGGGATGATTCTTGATGACATTTGTAGCGAATTCTTTGTCTTGATATTCACTGAGGCACTTTGCTCTCAGCAGAAGTCGGTCACTTCTGTGTGAAGATGAAATACTTTCTAGCAGGTTTTCCATTAGTTCATCATTCTTTTTCTTCGACAGAATACCAGCCATGAACTGCAGAACCATTTCCGAGATATCTTTTGGAATTACATTTGACCTTACAAACCAGCGAGCAGCCAAATACTCTTGAATGGTCAAATGTGTAAAACTTAGGTATTTCGTGGTCTCAAGCAAAGATTTCCTGAAAGGCGGACCACAGTGGAGAAGACCGCTTTCTTTCAAGTTTTCGATTTCTTCCCCACGAAACTTTCCTTTCATCTCTCTTTCTTCAAAAACTGGCTTTTTCTGCAAAAGCAGTTCAGCTGCCAACTCTGATAATGTATCCAACGTACTTTCGAAGGGATGTGAAGCATTGAATTTTTCGGGAATTTCTTTCGTCCTATACTCTGACGCGGCATTATGCTTTAGTTCAAAAATGTTCACAGCTTCAGAATAAATGTCAGTTGCTGAAACAGGGAGATCATCACTGCTCTTTGATGTTTCAACGGCATATTCCAAACAGGAACACATCAGAAAGCACAGCATAGGGATGTGAGCGAAGCTGACAAGATCCTCATTCTTCATAACATGATCGAGAACGACGTTCTTTATGGTGTCGCTTTCTCTGAAATACTTTTCAATGAACTCTTGAACCTGTTCTGGAGAAAACCCTGCAATTTCCACGTACCGGTCAAAGGGAATTCCTCCCATCTTATCAGATTCATCAGGCCTTGATGTGATCATAACAACAGAGTCTCTTAACAGTTTTCCTTTGATGAGTTTGGTACACAATGCGGCGACAGGCATTTTCTCTTTAGCAGTATTTGGTACCGTTTCTCTGATTCACCAGTAATGTAATCTTGATGTGAATACTCGTCATATCCATCAATAATGATCAAAACCTCTTCAGGGTGATTCACAATGTATTCAAACAATGAGTCATCAATGTTTGAGCTATCATCCAATACTGTAGAGCAGTTAAAGAGTTCTTGCAAAGAGAAATGATCATTTTCGAGGAGATTCAGTTGACGGAATGTCAACAAGTACACAAATTTAAAATGGGATTGTGACTGAAATAGCTTATCGTCAGCCCAATCTCTCACAAGCTTTTGAGAAAACAGAGTCTTTCCAATCCCTGCTTTCCCAGTAAGAAGAATACGTTTAGGGCTGCGTTCCTCATTGGCAGCGCCAATGAATATTTCTTCACAGTGTTTTACTTGAGTACCACTGACTTGACCAAAATAACGCAGTTGGTCACTTCTTGTTGATCCCATATATTCCTTATTGAGGGCCTTTCTACCATGTTGTATGAGAACATTTGTAAAAATGTCATCAGTTCTCACATTAGAAAAGGTCGCAGAGGCCATCAGTTTGGGTTGGAACTCTGTTTGACTTTTTACAGATGTTTTCAAAGCTCTTGTGTAAGCACTCACAGCTATATAAAAAAATAGTGACATGAACAAGTAATTCAAGAATTAATTCAGAATTTAAAACTGGACTTTAAGTCTTCAGCTATTGTGACAAACATTGTAAGAGCAAGCTCAAAGCTCAAAGCTCAAAGACGACAAGCTTAATTTAATTCTAAACCCATTTCTCAACAATTTACCATTATTCATATTAAACTAGCTGTCATTCTATGCCTTTACTGATCGCGAAATAAAAAGATCTCAGTTAAAGGTCGTTAAAGGTTGTCATTATTTCCCTTAATTTTTGTGCAACAACCTGGAGAATATTGCCAAATGAAGATGTCAATGTTTGGAGAATTTTCTTCTGTTCTGCCCTACGTTTAGAGTTAAAACGCCTGAAGCGTTACGCCTAACCAATGATTAGTGCGTTCATTAATCCAAAGCCGCTTCGATTCTTGGCTTCAAATGTCGAAAAGTCAACTGAATATTGTAATAATCCAACCGTAGCGTCCATTCGAATATCAAATGCTGATTGGACTAATGACAAAGTGTTCCAAATCCGGAAAATGTTCGTCGTCTCTGCGAGTAGACCCAAACTTCTACTCGGCCATATAGTCAGCTGGACTTCGAATCACGCAACTTATGATGTTGACATGTATTCGCCAAAAGTTGTTGAAACAGTAATACACGGACAATGTTATGGATACTGTTTTCTTTATTGTGTGTAAAATATATTTTCGTTTGGTTTTCTCGAAGCGTTGGATTCGAAGGGAATATTACATTCGCTAAAAAAGGTATTACGTCAGCCATGGAATGACGTTGCAGCTTTCACTTAAATAAATAAGATCGTGTTTCCTTCGCCAGAAGCGACGGTCATTAATTTGGTCTCAGAAGTTTTCGCGGGAAAAAAATAAAACCCCTTTTATTCACTGACCACAAACTCATCCCGGAACATATGTAACTTTTTATTCGTTTGAAAGGTTAACGAAATGACCTTTTCCGGGTATCAAATCACGCTTTATGGAAAGAATGTAATCAGAAACCGTGGCTGCGAAGCGATCTATCACTCTTGCGTTACGTTAATAGTTACCACACATCGGCAGAAATAAACTCTATTCCTTAACAATCTAGCTTTATCATGTTTTCAGTTAAAAGCGCGGTTATAAGATCTAAAATATCTTCTTGCTGTCTAGGCGGAACGCTTCAGGCGTTTTAACTGTAATTGAAGATCTAGTATATTTGCAAACGGGAATTTTAATTCACGTTCATATCTGTCAAAGTATTGTTTTTCTGTGAGTTGACATACTGATCTAGCCTAACCACCCATAATAATAATAATAATAATAATAATAATAATAACAACAACAACAACAACAACAACAACAACAACATTAACAATAACAATAACAATACTGAATAATAATAATAATAAGAACTTTATTCATAGGTTAAAAAAAGACTATTTACAGATTCAAGAATATGAAATGAAATAATAATAATAACAATAATAATAATAATAATATAATAATAATAATAATAAATTAATAATAATAATCAAACTTTATTAAAACATCACAATAAATTACAAGATTAAAAGGAAAGGCTAAAAGAACATTTGAGTTATTATTATTATTATTATACTTACTTATACTCAGTGATAATAATTTATATGATAAAAAAGAAAAAAAGAACTATAGTATTATAAAAATATTTTTAGTATATATTTACATAATTGTTACAATCAAATAATAATAATAATAATAATAATAATAATAATAATAATAATAATAATAATAATAATAATAATAATAATACCTTAAATTATAGAGCGGGTATCCACAAAGCTCTATACCGCCTTACAGTCATAACTGTAAAACTAAATATAAAAGTATGAACTAAATTAAGTATGAACTTAAAATAGAAATAATTATCTAAAAGCAATTCTAAAAAGATGAGTTTTTTTAACGCGATTTAAACACGGCGACCGATGGACTCAACTTAATTTCAAGAGGCAGATCATTCCATAACATGGGGGCAGCAACTGAGAAGGCTCTGTCTCCGTAAGCTTTCAGACGTACCCCAGAACTTCCAAAAGATATTCTCCAGCAGATCTTAAACTTCTTGGTGGATTATAGTGCACTACAAGTTGACTTACATGGGAAGGTGCTAAGTTATTAATTGCCTTGTAGTTCAGTAATAAAACTTTAAAAGTAATTCGCTATTCCACCAGAAGCCAATGCAGTGCCTTGAGGATAGGGGTAGCATGCACAGCTCTAGGCTTTTGAACTACAAGGCGCGCGGCACAATTTTGAATCCGCTGAAGCTTGGTGATTA
>JAHPZR010026680.1:0-13286 GCA_019787425.1 Platygyra sinensis
GTCCGCGAAATACGTCTGCGAACTCGAGTCAAAGATTGATTTCCGTGACGTCAAAACTTTTGTTTTGCTGTTGACCATTAAAATTCACCGATAGAATATGATACTCGCATACACTGCGCGAACGCCGCGCGGGAGCCGGTGAATAAATTTTGCTCTGCAATGAAGCTCAAATGAGCTATGAGGCGCCCATCGAATACACCGAAGAAGATTTTAACTTCCGAGGTTTGGTTTGCTTTGCAAGCAAAAGTTTCCAGTGAAGAAAAGATAAAGGTGGTCTGGTAAAAAAGTACAGTGGCCATTTACCTCACTGATTCCTGCGCTTCAACTGAACTCGACCTGTCGTTTTACGGCAAGATTAACTTTCGTGCGTGATGTGACATAATCTGTGACCTGAGTTTAGCTCTAAACAAAGATGTCTTTTTTTTTTAGGGAGATTTGCCTTTCCTACAGTATAAAACGTGGTGCTCTGTATATTTCTCTCCAGCAAAATTGGTTGAATTCTTTTCTATTGTGCTATACATTGCAGGCCCGCAAACGCTAGCCTGCTGTAGTGAATATTATGGCCTTCCGGATCAGTGGTCTTCCGATTCTCTTATTACCGTGATCTTTTGTTTATTAGGCCTGCTTTGTCTGGTGGCTATAGCGCTCTGCGGCGACTTCAAAACGAGTGAAAACTTCAACGTGTCGCTTAGGGCGTGTTTGCAAATGATTTGTCGGGACTATCTTACAGGTCGTCGTCTGCGAGGTAGCAAGAATCACGGAAAACCAAGTTGACGGTTAACGGCGATTTAATGCATCAAATAGCAACGATCGTAAACTGAAATCACAATGCAACGAATTTGTCTTACTTAAATGTCGTACAACATATGATAAAGGGGCGTGTAACAATGTACGTGTCTGGCTCGATAACGCGACAAAATAACAACGAGCAATGCAAATTGACATTTACAAATTATTACAAAGTACGTTAACACTACTCGAGATTGTATAACAAAATAAAGATGAACATTTGCGAGCCCGATTAACAGCCCAGAACCCAACGTAGTCTAAAAAATGGTTGCGGGCGTTCACTAAATAAGCCGCTCATGTTGATTCTTTGGAACATATGGGCAACTACTAGGGCTATCTAAAAGCTAGTAATGCTGCGGCACATTCTGTTGATAATGACATATTTTACGTAGTCATTGATCTATCTGCGCGTTCCAAGTCTTACATTATAACCTCAATTTCTTTAAGTCGTGTCAAGTTGTGGCGTGTAACTTAAAATCTGTCCTTGTATGTATCAACTTCATGCATCATGACGAATCGATGGCGAGGCGTGACAAGGGATCGAGACAATAAAGCACATACACATACACATACACACAGGATACACACCTTCCCCCCTCCCCCTCCCCCCCCCGCCCCCAACTTTACCAGAAAATCGAGAAAATGAAATTTGAAAGATGTGGAAATTGTAGGAGCAGAAATTTCACTTATAAATTCTGTAGAAGTACGCATTAAGTCTAGAGTGTTGACAGTATTGAAAATGCGTCGATCGCTAGCCTGCGAACTATTTCCGGCTATCGCTTGTCTCTGCTGGCGGCACTAGTGACAGCCGGAAATACGTCTGCGTTCGCAGGCTAGTCGATCGCCGGATATGTGAAACTGCTAAAACTTAAGTTTAAATTCATGTTTGGATGAAAAGGAATTGATCGTAGCATATATCAAATAAGCGTGTTCTACAGTTTCCGTTTGTTTTAATTATTCTACAAGTTGGAGCGAGACTGCACATCGTTTTACAGGTAAATCAAAACAAAATTTCAGTGGAATCCACGCGAAAAGACTGTATGACATCCTCGTGTTGTTCGTGGCGCAGATTTCCAAATTGTCTGCAAGAAAACAACAACGACACATTAATACATATGACGCATCGCTGGTGATCGTGACAAAAGCACATGGTGATCTTAACTGTTTGGACATGAATTGATACACATCAACCTCCTCTTTACCAAATCCAAATAAACGAAAGATGTGGAAATTGTAAGAGTAGAAAGCTGACTTATAAATTCTGAACTGATACGCACATGTCTCTAGAATCGAATGTGACAGACTCTGATAAGGACCAGCTGTGAGGACGCGTCCGTGGCGATATGTGAAAATGCTGAAGTTTTAGCTTAAATTCATGTTTGGATGGAAACAAATCGATCGCAGCAGATATAAATTAGCGTGTTTTACGGTTCTCGTTTGTTTTAATTATTCTACAAGCTTAAGTACCGGCGATTTCTCTTCATTAAGAATTTGACGAAGGGTGCGAGACTGCTAGGAAATTGACGCACTAAGTTTTAAATTATTGTGTGACAATTA
Organism: Platygyra sinensis; assembly: GCA_019787425.1. NCBI lineage: Eukaryota > Metazoa > Cnidaria > Anthozoa > Scleractinia > Merulinidae > Platygyra > Platygyra sinensis. The sequence goes on from JAHPZR010026680.1 coordinate 2,347, forward strand.
ATGGAATCGTTCAGATAATTCTTAATTAACGACAACAGCAAGGGTTGTGAAAGCCAAGCACGATCTCGCTCACATCGCTTTACAGTCTTTACAGGTAAATTAAAGCAAACCATAACCACTAACCTTTCTCAACTGCAATCCACGCGATAAAGGACCCAGCACAACGGTGTCACAACCTCGTGTTGTTCGTGGTCAGGAGCAGTCGCGGCGCAATGCATTCTGGTAGAAGGCGCAATGCATTCTGGTAAAAAGCCGCAATGCATTCTGGTAAAAAGTGATGAATTTCGAGAATTCGTACTCCCTTTATATTCTTCTTAAATCCTGTTTATGTTGCTGCTCGCTCGCTACGCTCGCTGCGCAGCAAAAATTGTGTTATGATCAACACTGTACATAAATCTACTTTCGCCCAAAATAAAACAAGCTAAACCGAAACAAAATAAATAAATAAAACTACAGAAATCACTTACATATCGGTCCCGCTTGTGCCAAGGTTAGGAAACGAAGAATATCAAAGTACAACTGGTCGAGGCGAAATCGTACGAAAAACTCTGGCAAAGGGGGCGGTAAGCTAAACCTTTATATGGGCGTAGTGACGCTAAAGGGTCCGATTACAAAACCAATAGGGAACTAGAAAAAGCATACGTAAACATCGACCTATACACGCAATCAAACTAATCGATGATTAACCTAATTAAAAAAGTGCAAAAAATGTGGCTAGTGTCCTCAACAGTGGCCTTACAGGATAATCTTTCATGATGTTTATCACGGACGGTTATGCAGGTCTCATATCCGAGTCCTTTCAAGGCTATTGTAGTTTCTAAGAAGAGTGCACCTCCATTATTTTGTTGCATTACTAGCATCCAACAGGCGTCAGTTGGAATTAAATTCTAGGATGCTATATAATGATCTTGTTTGGCACATGTTTTAGGTTGTTTTCTCACATCACGAATCAGTGGGAGTCGTGTTAAGCCTGTCTACTCTAACATTTTCAACTGCTGTGATCTCTAACACGGACCTGACTGAGTGCGATATTGCGCTTATTCTACGTGAATTTAAGCGGCTGACTTTATCCTTCATCAGGTTAATAAGCGGCGAAACAACGATTACAATGTTCTTCTCACGAGTTGGATCCACACGAATACACAATTGGCAAGGACTGAAATACAACAGACTTTCCAACTCCAGCTGAAGATTCACAAAAACATCGCTCTTCGATTCAAAAGCAAACCGCAAAGCTTCCTCTTGATGCTTATTGAGGCTATCAAACCCGAAAGCTTTCCTGAACTCATCCTCTGCAATTTTTTAACACGCGTTTGCGAGAGCTCCACGCACGATCTCTGTGGGTTACCTCTTCAGATATGCAAGGTGAAATGTGATTGGTTTTTAAGCACTGACGTCACGGAAATCGTTCTCGTGGCTCGAGTTCGCAGACGTTATTTTCGGCGGAGACAACCGACAGCCGGAAATACGTCTGAGTTCGCAGGCTATGTAGCAGTAGACGACGGCGATAACTAAGTCACGGAACGATCGCATAATTAAATATTAAAAAAAAATAACTCCTCACAACGAGAGCTTGGGCCGCCTGTGGTTGCCGATACTTCTAAATAATATGTACGTCTGCAGTTGCTGGTGGAACTCGTACGTAAGTGAAAATTTTGAACATTTTGCGGCACAAATTCCTCTTGTTGATGCGTTGGATCAAAGTCGGTCAAAGTCCAGCTTTGCCCGGATAGGCAGAGAAGCTATGATTGGCTAACCGTCAACGAACGGATGTGACCGGTCCGTTGAGCAGACGCTCGTGGGGAGGAACGCGTGACAAGCCTAAGAACGTCTGCGTGGGAGGCTAACAGTCGGTAGGCTTTGTTCAAGGAGCGTTCCTCAAGCTTTCGATTAATTCTGACTTAAGTTTTGAATCTAAACTAGAGCAGAAAATAGCTGTGAATTGTTTACTGGAAGGGAAGGATGTTTTCGCAGTGATGCCGACCGGTTTCGGTACGAGCCCGATTTTTTTTCAGCTGTTCTCCACAGCGATCGAACAGAAGAAGATTTGAGGAGAGTATCCGAACTGTGTGATTCTAGTTATTTTCCCGTTGGTAGGTATAATTGAAGACTAGGTTAAGGAATGACAACCTCTTGGTTTGACGTGTGCTTCGCTACAAGATGTAAATGACCTTTTCAGCGACGATCCTGTGCCACAACGTCTCAGTGAATCAGCAGCTAGAGAAAGCACTCGGCGATGACTTCACGAGGATCGTCAAAGACGGATCTTAAGGTTCCCCAACAAGTTGGATTGATAGTCGTACACGAATCACACACTGTGGAGATCTGGACGGCAAAAATGGTCGGTAGAAACTCAAGCTTTCGCTTTTAGCAGGAAGAATTAATTTGAACATGTTGTTCAAGGTTCAAGGTTCATTTGTTTCACACTAACGAAGCACGTCTGCGAAATTCTCAATATTTTTTTGCTTTCAAAGAGCTTTCTTCACCACAGCTTGAATGAAAACCTTTTACTATTGTACTCTCTTTCGCATTTCTTTCATCTGGTTCCCTGTATTTGGGAAATTTAGGTTTCAAAAGTGAACTTTATTTTTCGTGCACACTGGATTTCTACATAGTTAATTTGCAGCAACGATCGCGGTTGGTTTGTTTTGTTTATTCGCTTCGTTTAAGTATATTCTTTGGAGTCTTATTCAGGTACTACAGAATTGCTGAAAAAAAGAACTAAATGGCTACTTTAGTACCGTTGAAATACGATTGATTTCAAGTGAATTAGCTTATTTTTGTCGTCTTTTTGACAGTGACTTTCATCTTTCTTTCGCAGCGCTGTAATAAATTTCGTCGTGTGGCGAAGAGATTATTTGCTTTGATGTTATCATATTGTTTTTCACAAGTTTCTTTTGCTATCAATATTCGTTGTTTCTCAACTGTAGCCGTTATAGTACAAGAATGGAAATTCTGTCGTACGTGGTTTCGAATTTAAAAAAATTCCTCGAAGACAAATAGTTGAAAGTTAACTCATCGCGCCATTCGTGGAGTGTGACCATCCTCTCTGAAAGTCTCCACGTGCGTCCAATTAGCCTGCTTAGCTGGCGGTATTGTAGGCGCGCGCGAAATGAAGTTTTGGCGGCGGAGCCGCGAGAAATACCGCCTGCCAGAGAACTTGGGTATTTTGAATACCGCCTACTTTTATGGCCTCATTGACCTCAACTGATCCCAGTTAATTCAACCAATTAGAGCCGACAATTTTCTCATGAAATATAGGCGTAAAAGCGATCGTGTTACCTTTGCTATTGTTGCGTGCATAGCGGATAAAGGAGAATTTGCGAAGGGAGATACGCGTGCAGCCAATTAAAGGAAGAAAAACCCAAGAGGAAAACGCTAACGACTTATGTAGGTTGCGTGGTGTCAACCTGAAGATAAAATTCGGTCATTTTCAGAAAATTACCAAACACAATTCTATGGAAGATTTATTTATAACAAACATTCAGGTCGCAAGAAGAGTGGAGGCACGACATTAGCAGAACTTAGCTCAGAAATTGGCCTGCACATTGTGGAGTCTAGCGTTTTATCAAGTCGAGCCTTGTGGTAGGAAAATATTCAACGCAGTTCAACTTGTCCGGTTCATTCGCTCCGGTCTAGAAAGAAATGTGGAAGTTCCGATCTAGATCTGTTCGGATACGCAAGATACACGAGATACGCAAGTAAGAATCAAACGTCTTCTTCCGTCGTCCGTGTCTTCACCAGACAGGAGTCCTCGAGCGAAAAAGAATTTATACAAAGGCCGTTCTACCCCCAAAGAAATCACTGAATTTCCCAGAATCGACTCCTTGAAATGCAACGAACAAAGAAAACATGCCTTTCGATGTCAACCAGGGAACAATCACACCTCGCGTTTCACTCTTCGCCGCAGAGTTGAAAGTAGAAAACTTGTGTGGTAAACAGACTACTCAGCGTAAAGTATTGATTGTAAATCCATATGGCCGTATTGATTCGCACCGCCGCCAAAACTTTATTTCGCGTGCGCTAAACACAGGCTTTTATGTTTACTTTCATAAGCAGAGTATCCCTTGGGAAATATATGACGGATCATCTAACATTTGATTGACGTGTTTACTTCTCTCGACCAATCCGTTTTTCCCGCACACCGGTGTGCGGACCATTCTCCTTGCGGCTTCGCCGCTCGCTTGTCCAGGCCGCCAAAATTTTATTTCGCGTGCGCTTACAATACCGCCAGCTACGCAGGCTAGCGTGCAATGCGCTGTCATCTTTGGTTACATTTCGCCTCGCTCCTATTGTATAGTTATCTGACACATATGAAATGCCGACTTGACACCATGCGAGGGGCTGAATTCAAAAATCAATAGGCTCACTTTTCCTCGCCTCATTCTTCTCTCCGGGTTCCCCTGGTTCTTTGTCGCCTTTGTCTGTGATACCCTATCCAAACAAATGAGCCCTGCTCGAAGGCTACTTCAGTACTTATAGACCGTTTCAACCAAAATTCGTTTAAGAGGAGATAACTTATCCATCTTTTAAAAAAAAAGTCTTTTACGGTTTTCATAGTAAGTTTCAAAATTCTCTTACTTTAAACTTTTTTTTTTTCGACCAGGTCTGTTTTGTTATTGATGTTGTGGTTGGGGTTGTAGTGTTAGTAATAAGAGTTAAAAGGCTTGTTGATGGAACACTGACGCTCACATTAGAGATTAGGAATGTATTGTCACACGAGATAACGTGAATTGAAGTTATTTAGCTGGCACAAAAATTTTCTCTCCGATTCCTGCTTTGTTGTTTTCAAGATAATTCTCCCGAATCAGATAGAAGAGATTTACTGAGGGAACTTGACACCATGAAGCAGCTCAAACCACATCCTCATGTCATCAAACTACTTGGATGTGTCACAGAAACTGGTAAACTATTTAAAGATTGAAATACGCATGTGAGAAACTAAACATTGTTCTCATGTCCCGTCATGGGAGACCATTTGTTAGATTTTGAAAATAGACAAATTCTCATTTTTGGGTTGACTTTTTGTCAGTATGTAATCTTTTACCTTGGGCTCCGTGATTTAATTTCGTTGTATATCTTTTCCATTCCTCACAGTTCGTTTCTATGTGTCAGTTGCAGAAAAAAAAAAAAATCAAACACGACGACTTAACAAAACAAAACAAAAAATAATGAAAAGTAAATTAGTCCTGGTTTTTTCACAACAGTTTGAAACACTTACTTTTGAATCTTTGTACTTTTCAAGAGCCTCTTATGGTGATAATCGAGTATGTACCTTATGGTGATCTCTTGGTGATACCTGAGAAAGAGCCGTGGATTAAACGACACTTACTACAAAGACCAGATATCAAACCGCAAACAAGTCTGACTTCACAACAGCTGATGACGTTTGCTTGGCAAATCGCTGATGGCATGAGTTACCTGTCCTCAAAATCTGTAGCTTAACATTATCACAATCTTTTAGAACCACATTTCCAACATGGTGTACAATTCTCTTCACAACACACTTTAATCATGAAATGACGAAACGACGTCTACAATGTGGAAAGTTAAAGATTGGGTTGAGTTTGCAATAAATATTTGTTATGTAACATCACAGTGACACATTTTAAGCGTTATTTATCATATTTGTGTTTATACCTCACAAGTTCCAATGAACTTTAGACTGAGTCTATAAAATTGTTAGTATTCATTGAAGACGTATTGAACAGACTCCGTTTTGTAACAGATTATCCATAGGGACCTGGCAGCTCGTAATGTGTTGGTTGGTGAAAGAGAAACGTGTACAGTGACAGACTTTGGAATGTTGCTAGAGATGTTCAGCAGGACAACCATTTATGAAAAAGACAAAGGTAACAAACATAGAATAAACTGTCGATAAAAATGAGTTGTGTAATCAGGTAATAACACGGTCTAAAGCTTATAATCTTGCTTGGGGCGGGCTACATATTACACTCATCGGGTATTGCACTGTTACCTTTTTATTAAAAACGTAAATACGCGTATCCCAAATCTTGCGAAATTCATTTTGAATATTTGCGAGGCCTTTTTGGCTTAAGAATTCGAGGTAGGATCAAAGCAGTTTCAAGGAGTAAGTGTAAGTTTACGATGGAATTGTGGCGGTGGCATCCGGTCACAAGAATGATATCATACCCAGCACTGTGACCAAATGGTGCAAGCACATTTTTTTTTTATCTGATGGCGTCCAAATCTGTCAGGAGTTTGTATTCCTTTTTTAATTGCAGCGTCAATACCGAAGGAAACTGAAAAGGAATAAATTAAAACTTAGAAATTTAATCCAAGCCTTGGATGATTTTCAGAATTTTTAAGTCGACCAATTCCTTTTTGTCACATAGCTGCTGGAAAAGGTACCCCATGCGGGGACTGCTGCTTTTACATCCACCGGCCAGGCTACATAATATGCACAGAGAGACAGAAAATCTGCGTACGCAGCCTATCTTTTTACGTAGTTCTCACCTGCAGTCTATAAATTGTTTCTTAAAATTCTTCAATCATTAGGGCCGTCTGCCAGTTAAATGGACTGCTTATGAAGCGCTGTTGTATGGAACCTATACCACCAAAAGCGATATGTAAGTAAATCTGTATGATGCCCTCCGATCGTGCCTGTCTTTGAACACTACTTCCACAGGAAGCACACAAAGCTACAAACATCTCGACTACAAGATTAAATGTTTCCCTTATGATCAAGCCATATCCATGTCATATCAAGTCTTCCAGTGCTATGATAAGTTACACTGTAATTGTACCCATGTCTGCATCTTCCAGCTACTTGCACATCAGTCTGTTTACCGGTTCCCTAGTGGGCAAAAGTCCAAGCGACCTATTTTCAGGCAACGTGGCTTTAATTTTCCAATGTTTGTGTTTACGAATGTGTTTACAGCATTTTATTTTAAAGTTTTATTGATTATTTCATTTTGCCACAGATGGAGCTATGGAGTTTCCTTTACGAGATTTTCACTATAGGTACATTTTTAAAATATCGTATGAAGAAAATATCATTGAACTGTAGCTTTATCAAATTTAACACCTATGGTCACATGTCTGGGATTACTTTTATTCGTTTTTTTTTTTTTACATTTTTTTTTCTCAATTATTATTACAAATATAATATATTAAATCCACTCTGTTTAAGGCTAAAATGGCGTTCCCTTACATGCTCCCCTATGGCAAATGTACAGTAATTACCTCAAACACTGTTCAGCCTACCTGTGCTATTACAAGTAAACTCGAGACTTTGTTATTTTTTTCTCTGTAAGGTGGCTCACCATATCCACGAGTGAATGGCAAAAGAATTTGCAAGTCTGCTTCAGGAAGGATACGAATGCCTAAACCACAGCACGTGGATGATAAATTGTAAGTTTTGTGGTAGACAGATTAAGGCGTCACTGACTTCGCTCTTACGACCTTTTACTGACTTTTGAAGCATATCATTATATTCATGTTAGAGCTTGGGGTATTATAACAAAAACCTTTTAAATGGGCCAGTCAAAACAAAAGTATCTCGCAAATCGAAGGTAAAGCTCTGGTATGATCTTAAAAGTGCCCAACCCGTTCCCCCGACCCCCCTAAATGATAAAGGTCCTATCTCTTTCGCGAATGAAACGAAGTTCACTAATAATACAGCTAAAGTGATTCTGTAGCAAGGGTATGTAATATTTAGTTAAGTCAGGCATTGCAGGAAAACAAATAATATATTTCTATCGTAGGTTAAATGAGATAATGTTTGAAATGCTAAGGCAAAATGACCCGGAGTGTAAGACCAACCTTCTCTGAGTTGAAAAACCGCTGAAAGATATGGAGAACTCAAAAAAGCACAAGGTGGAGACAAATAAAAAGCACCTAATGAATGATTCCTTTATGTTTCATTTTATATCGAGAACGTTTAGGGTTACTAAGGGAAGACAAAATAAGAGATCTTTATCATCCTAATATGTCCATAACTTTTCTCAGTGGAGTAACGTGTCCTTGAGATATGGCAGTCCGCCGCTTTAACGTTAAAAACTAGTAGCGGCAGTTATCGTTTAGCGCGAATTATGACGGTACCTGACTACCGTTGGCTTCAGTCAGTCGGCTTTTGGTTGAGTGTATCTTTCTCATCCAACAAGGAAGACAAATATGACGAGTTATGTCGAGTTATGTAGGCTTCTAGCCTGTTTCCAGGTTCTCGGTCAGTGGGCCGGGGAACTATCGAATATTATAACGTGCAGACTATACTGCTAGCTGCGCCGCTCTGAGTTGGCTAATTTGTTTTATGAAAAAGCAATGGTGGTCCGTAGAGATGGTTCATAGCCTGACGTCATTGTCGGTTAAAATTTCTTGCCTGCAAAAGTTTTTTCTCGCAACTCTTTTCGAGTAAAACTTCACCTTTAGCTGTTACTAAAAATTGGCTAGGTATTATCCAACATTTGAGTTTAGGGTTTCTCGGTGGACGTTTGAAGATTTAAGAAGACGTGTCAGACATGGTTGCAGAAACATCGGAAGCGTCGAAAGATCAACACTGCGTAAAGAAGCTAACCGGTGAAAACAACACGTGCACGTGCACGTGTCGCGAAAAGTGCTCCAGTGAAAACAACACCGTGCACGTGCACGTGTGCACGTGCACGTGTAGCGAAAGTGGCTGCCAGTGAAAACAATATCGTGCACGTTGCACGTGCAGAATTTGCCATATGATCCAGGTGCAGAAAAGGGACTTTTTTCAGCGTGAAAAATGTCTTGCTATGTTTTAAAAACAATGGACAATGTTCTGTGTGTGTCCATTAAATTTCGGGATGCATCTCTTACGCTACCTTCGTGTTCTCGCCACCTATCCGCGTGGCATCCCGAATTGGGAATGGACGCACGCTCGACATTGGTCCATTATCCTTAACGAGGGCAACGGAAAGTTTCAGAGGGTGGACTGCACTAACCACCGGATAAGTCACTACCCAATCAATAATTCGAATACTTATCGATTGGATAGCGCTTTCATTCAGTGACAATAGCGTTACTTTGCCCTATTTGAGCCCAATCCAGGACTTCCAAATATCAACCACTCTATCATAAGATCCTTAAACCTGCAGCGGCACAACGAGGAGATGACGCCTTGGTTTGGCTTGAACATGTCCTGTTGTCGTTCAGCATGTTAAGGCCGTTTTAGCTTTTTGATGATCATGTACTGTGTGTGTTGATAATTTTCACGCGTAATAACCCTAGTTTATTTTTCTCTTCGCCGTACGGCTGATCAATCTGAAATTGTACGATCCACAGGCAGGTTATAATGCAAACGTCGAGGGACTTGGTGGAAATGAATTGGCGACAAGTTTATACACTTGTTTTTGTTGCCTGGTGTTTTTTAAGATGCTAACCCTGAGTTTTTGGCTAGATTACTCCTTTTACAAACTCAATCCCGAGCCGAATCACCCTAAACTCGCCATTTTTACATCACTGTGACATAACTGTCAGATTTCGCACAAAAAAGAAGAGTTACTGGTATGTAGAAAAGTGTCTCAGGTAGAAAAGTGAACAAATTCAGTTTAAGGTATTCCAGAAACAGTGATTTCTTACAAAACTGGTGAAAAATTGCTCTCGTCGACCCTCTTTTCACTTCCTTTTTCTGTGCCAATAAAACGCACGAACACGAACAACGCGGGATACGGAACATGATTAAAGCACAAATTAGACAAAGGCAGAGGCAAGGTTTTTGTAAGCAGATTTCCAGTCTTTTTTCAGCAAGAAAGGATAGATATTTTTTATATTAGACTTTCAGTTTTTGCAAGTGGTAAATTGCTTTATGTTTTAGTTGTTCTTTCTTCTTGTGTTCTTTTAAAGAATATTTTTTAATTGTAACCAAATGCTGAATAAAATGGGCAAAGCTTTTTGCATTTTATAACTCAAGTACCGTTACTTACCGCTACTGATTGATAACAGTGATAAAGACTTGTCTGTATCATGTTTTCAGCGCCCTTGAGGATTTCCAAAATTAGTAACGAAAACAATTATTTTATCTCACGTTCTCAGTGCAGTACGCCCGGCTGTGATTGGTCAATTTAGGCCGTCCGTATTGTACCTGCCACGGCCCACTAAAAATTTAAAGCCGTTTTTGGGTCGCCAAAAATAGTTCGTGATTTATAGCCGTGTTCTAAAAACGTTCTGTTAGCAATATAAAAAATACAAACGATTTCAAATTGAACTCGTTCTTGGTTTTTTTTTTTCGGGGTGCGCAAGAAATTTGAAGCCGTTTTCCTTCCTGAATAGAAATCGTTTCCAGAAGATCCATCAGAGCACATAGTACGAGATGATAATAAATCTTTCCCCAATCCCTGTTCTCGTCGTTTCCAATCGTAAATTACCAAAGATCCTTGTTTTTCCTCCCCCTTTATTTTATGCCCGCCGCTCTTTTCGCTTTTAAGTCATAAATCGAAGGAAAAAAACTGGGTTCGGTAAACTTACAGTGACGGCTCTATGAACTCGGTTAGTAAGGAGGTGTTTCCAACAATCGTGTACTTACCCACTTTCTCGCGAGGCTTCTGTATATCTTACATGCATACGAGATATATTGAAGAAAACATTGATTCAAACTACTTGGACAGAGCTACGTACAGTACAGGGCGGGCAAGAAAGCACACTAACGAGATATTGTTTCATCATTACTTTAATGGCAAGGGCGGGAACAGTTGTTGCCGTTTTTTGGGAGTTGGGGGCGTACTTGTACCCAAGAGAAAGTGACACGGAAAGACCACTTGACCGAGAAAAGAATTTGGACACATTTCAAGGCGAGCAATGTTATCACGAAGAACAAAAAAATTATCATGCATCCACGTCTTCTAGAAAAAAAGAAGTCCTAGACGTATGTTCAGGGTTGAAAGTACCCCAATCCCCTCAATTTAAGTCAAAAAACGGTAAACACCCTAATAGGCAGAACTGGTCCGTTCTAATTTCGT
>JAHPZR010026681.1:0-12456 GCA_019787425.1 Platygyra sinensis
AGCCGGGCCGAATTTGAAACAAAAGCCAAGGGGGTTAAAGGGTTCTTAATGGAGAAAAGACAGTAACCATCTTGAAATGCCACAATGAGCGACAAACATGTTGAGACACTTGGCAATAAAATTCTGCGTCTTGGAAACATCCCCCCTCCCCCACCCTTTCCCTCAAACCAATGCTGATTTTTCTATTTCTTAGGCAGCGCAGATCACACCAACTACATAACATTGAATTGGAGGGCCGGGGGTATCAAAGAATTAACGCTAGATGCAAATAAAATAGAACAATTAAGTGCTCCAATATCGAAAAGTGTCATTTTCTAAAATTGTCTCAGCTGCTTTTGTCGCCCACTGCAGTTCCAAAATATTTTCTGGTGTTCTTTCAAATAAAACAGACGTCAGCACAGTTCTGTAAGTTGCTTGCGTTAACTATCCTCTCGAGTAAGCTGACGTCTACTCCATGTTACGAATGCGGATCTCGTTTTCAGTGTCTCCTTACATACGAGTTTATAAAACAAATGTCCTAGTGAAATCAAAATGTTACCCCCTTTACATTACTTGTAATACTTTTAACATAAATGTTTTAACACTGTGCTTTCTCTGCTAAATTTAGTTACTTTGGGGCACCTACTCGATTAGTTTCATAAGCTATTTGGGTGTCCCAAACTCCTCACATAGAATTAAGTGGGATCATTTTGAAATATTAGCAACTGTTCGATCAGACATGCATCGTAATATTAAAGAGTCACTGATAATCCGTGATCTAAAGCCAGCCTTGAATGAAAACGTTGGTAGCGAGAAACGTCATCTCTCTTATCAGCATATTCTTGTCGTTTTATGTCATTCAATTTCGTTAGTTCCCAGTCCGTACAGTTGTATATATGAATTAAAATTTATCTGTAACTAAAAATGAATCACTTCTGATGATGTATGTTGTAACATACGAAACGTTAAGTTCCTACACCTAATTTTATTATCATAAACACCTCATTTTCCGTAACACTTTGCCCCCAATATGCATGAATGAAATTGCATCTTTGGCAACTTACAATTTCAAAATTTTCTGGGAGCATCCCCTGAACCGCCTACGCTGGATTGCCTCTTCGAGCGAATCGGGCCTCACTTTAATTTATACCCCCTGCTATGCTTTATTTGACGCCTGTGAAATCTAACCCTGATCAGATATCGGATCAAGAGACACGGTCATGGCGACTTTATCAATCTGTAAGTCAGCGTCACAGTTAGAAATATTACTGTCATATTACCGTTAAAAGCAATAAATATACACGTCGAAAGATGAATATGTATGCGAAGAAATTGAGGGTGGGGGATCAAGAAATTTATTACTAGCTATGAGGGGGATACTTTGATAAAATAACATTAAGGGGAGATCAGCTAAATGTTAATTTAATACTGCTTTTAGCCGGCGATAGACAATGACCGGTCCTCTAGTTGCGCTGAACGTTCAGGTCTGCAGTCGTAAGTGATTATTTATTTGTATAGAAAGGCTTTTTCATGGTTAAAGATACCCAAAACAATCTTTATTATCTCATTATTTCTATTTCAAAGGAAAATAAATCCACACAAGTTACTGCGAGAAATGAAATAGACGTCACATGCAAAAGAAAACCAATGCACGGCACGTTGACATATGAATGGGTATCTTTCTCACGAAATATTTATTCGCTTTCATGCGTATCACGCTGATTGATTTTCATTGCAATTTGAAATAACAAAATTGCGACTTCTCATTTTAACGAGGAATATTCATCACGGTTGGGCGAAATAATAGTTCCCCCGTATTTCTCAGTTAGACCCCGTGTTTTCCACCAGACCCCGTGTTTTCCACTGAGACCCCGTGTTTTCCACCAGACCTCGTGTTTTCCACACCCCGGGACCCCGTACCCCGGGACCCCGGCCCCGCGTTTTTCACCTAGTGACAAACTATGGCTGACTTGTGTTAGGGACACTATCTTAAGTTGCGCATGTCCGAGCTTGGGATCTCCAATTTCTATTTCTGTCAGACCATTTAAATCTCATGTGCAAAATTCAAGATGGCGCGTACAAGTGGATCGACTACGCAGCGAATGTATCTTGGCCCGTTGAGCTATTTAGCTTATCTTGACCACTAAATCTTAATTTTCATTTTAAGAATCTAAATTCACTAGGCCCTCAGATGGAAGATACAGTTCTGTGCAGATACGCTTGCAGAAAACAAATTATTTATGAATAATATATCCTAAATATAGGCTTTCTAAGCTGTCTTACATATTCTGTTTGGGATATTTCTGAAAGTATATATAGAATCTAAATTCTCTCGAGATTCGTACGTTGTAGCCGTTGCTGCTGAAACTTCTTTTTGCTTCTTAGGCAGCGAGCGTTCCCCTGCACTTTCGACCATCTGCTGTCTCGGTTGCCTAGGTTGTGTTTGGGCGTTTGTTTCCTTTGCACTCGTTTGCCTAAGCAATCCTCTGTCGCTCATTCGGTTGTTATTGTTTGTGCAGGGGACATCCGTCTCTAATTTAAACTCCTAATATATAGATTTAGGTCACCCTAAAAGCGGAGCTCCTGTAGCCCGATTAGGCTAACCAGGATAAGGTTGAATTAATTTTGTTTTGAGTTTTGTAACTTTGCGGTGGGGTATTGTTTGGCTTTCTATTTTGAGTTTAATAATCACAAAACCAATACACAATACAAAATCATTTGCAGAGGAGAAACAGTCATAATGGGGCTTACTTTTAAACCTGGATTAGAGTTAACAGGCTTCCGAAAAACCCGGCTCTGTTTTCAACAAGTAAACCTGACATGACCCCGCAATCCAGTCGAAACCAGCACTTGGTCAGCGGTCAACTTTAATAGAACACGTGACCTCGATAAGCTACAAACTTGAGCCCGCGATATGGTCTCGTGATATTGGTCAGCGGATAATTTAATTTGACAAGTGTCAATTGATCATAACATGATGTCATATATGAAAAAAGTACACGGTAAACTAAGGCTGCATGTCTCTGTCAACCTATTATTTGGAGTATGGCCGCCATGTTGCGCGACTCCACCACCACTGTCGTCGTCGTCGTGCGTTCGCGCCCACGAGAACTACCGCTGGTCACGATAACATGAGAAAATCAATTCATGGGTTTCCTTTATTTCCCTATATGGGTATGGGGCTTGGCTTGGTGGCCCTTTGGGCCGCCATAGCTCCGCTATTAAAGCTTCGACATGAAATAAAGCATACCGAGAGCCGAGGCTCCCCTCCTTGTCATCGAAATACTGAAGACATCTCCTAAGCGTTGGAGGTTTCCCTTTTCCCTGAAACAAAACGACAAACGGACCCTCCATGAAAACATCCACGCTACGCGCGAGTAAAATCCGTGGGAGAACTGGGTGAAATGTCTAAAAATAACTTAAGAAGGATTACCTTGGTTAGAAGGCCTATATGGAGGATTCGCTCTCTTACTTTTATAATCTCTCGATTGATATTAATATTTTGCAAAATTAATATTTGAAAGATGCATGGGTCGTGTTGCAATGTGATAGTAATTTTGTCAACAACAGTTTCAGCGAAACGAGTATCATTAATGTGATTCGTCAGTATTGCATTGCGCATCCCTACTGCGCACGACTTTGGCGTCATTAGCGCGCGGCAAATTAGCGCGTGCACGTACACAAGGAAAGAAATTTCCCTCAAGCTAAGCTCGATAGCGAAATAAATGCTCGTTTTCGTTTGAACGGACATGGTGACCTATATTTTTTATCGCATAATAATAAAATAAATGCTATCCTCCTTAATTTGAAACAAAACTAAAAAATTTTATCGGATGGAAAAAGAGTGCACAAAACCGTTACTCTGTGAAGCAAATTATGAGGGGGAAAATTACGACTCTACGAACGCTTTACGTCCACGTCGTTTTAAGGACGTTCGCGCGAAATTTTTCTAACATTGATTTTTTTTCTGAAAATTTTACCATTGAAAGATGATGAGTTAGCGATGTCAGAAATGTAAAAAAAAAAAATGGGGGGTCACCGACTTCGTTTTGGAGAGAACATGCCCGGAAGAACACCTAAATCTAAGTAAATCGGGCTTCCTTAGCGAAGAAGACCACAGTGGCTGAAGTCCCAAAATATTGCAATTAGAGCTTTGAAGGGAAATGTTCTCTGCCAAATATGGTTTAAATGGATCTATTAAGCGAGTTTAGTCAACTGGTGATGTTCCTCAAAAAACAAGTTCGCATTTAGCGACCATAGTTTCACCGGCCTTGCAGCCGCAAGACGGCAGGATTCCATGTCCCGTGGACAGAAATCTTGAAATGTTTTTAACTTCCCACATTGATTTTTTGTTCATATTTGGACAATGTGCAGATAATGGTAAATTATATCTGTTTCTGAAAGAAAGGTAGGGGTCACCGAACGTGCAAGATCGTTAAATCCAATCAAAGCTCTTCCAATGGCCATCTAAATGTTGCTAAAACTGAGCTAAAGATTATTAGATCAAGACAAAGGCTATCTGCCCAATGTGACGATGTAGAAATCAGAATTGATGACCAAATTATCAAGAGAGTCGTTCATACCAAATCCTTGGTCTTACCATAGATGCTCACCTCTCTTGGGGTAAACACGTTGAAGAGATTTGCAAGAAAGTCTCTTCAGCTATAGGCGCCCTAAAATGTGTGCGGCCGTTTATATCCAAAGAAATTGATTCTAATTTATAACACCTTAATTATGCCTCATTTTGATTACTGCAGCCCCGTCTGGGACTGTTTGAGTAGTTACTTGAGTGATAAGCTCCAAAAATTACAGAATCGCGCAGCCAGAGTTATTACTAAATCAACCTTTGATGCGAGCTTAGACCACCTTCTCTCCACCCTCAGCTGGGAGAGGCTATCACTTCGCCGAAAGAAACAAAAAGCCTTAATGATGTATAAAACCATGAATGACCTTGCTCCGGAATATATACAAAGTCTTTTCTCTCAGCGTCACTCTGCTTATAACTTAAGAAACTCTGAGGGAAGGCTGACCCTGTCCAAACCAAGCACCAATTATTTGAAACGAAGCTTCTCTTACAGCGGGGCCATGCTATGGAATAACTTGCCCAAAAACTTACAAAATGCTGCATCCGTTGAGCATTTTAAGCGAAATATCAAGAAGGTAGCTGATATATCGAATTCCCACACGGCAATCATGTAAAGCAGTTGTAATTAGTTTTAGTTTTTAACTTAAGCTTAACTGATGATTTTCCATCTTTAAATAAAGATTTACATACTACTACATACATACATACATACATACATACATACATACATACATACATACATACATACATACATACATACATACATACATACATACATACATACATACATACATACATACATCACATACATACATACATACATACATACATACATACATCTACCCTATTATTGTTACATTTTTGTACTTAGGCGCGCCGCGCTTGATGCATGACGTGGCAATGTGGAATTTTGGCGTGCGCCGTAATAGGATGCGCAGAACCAATTAACCGCGAACGGGTCCTTAAAATGGTGTGATGTTTTCCTCAGAATTTTATATGATATACTGCATCTATAAGCTCGACACCTTTACTCTACCCGTCAAGTTTTTTCCCAAGTATTACCTTTTATAAACTTTTGTTTGAGCTACGCAAAATGCTAACTTGGACCTGATGAATAACGCCCGTGATTAGCACGAGTACAGGCATAAATGGGGTAAGATGGGCCCATCACATCTCTTAAACGAGAATGTGACCTATCATTTTATTGTATTTTTCGAAACAGTGCTTGGTAGAGAACATTCAGGGAAAGGTTTTGTAACTTTTATGGCTGAGGAATCACACTTAAGGCTGGTTTTCATTAGTAACGGAGTCGTATCAGAAGCGTAGACCGATACGATCTAGTAAAAATCAACCGACGGAGTCGAAGCACAACACTGACACTGCATATAACTCCGTCTCTTATGATCAAGAGAAAACTACATTGTCAAAGGTAGGAGAATCAACCAATGACACTGTTCGATTCCGGCCATGCGATGGTTTTGGTTTTCTTCCGCTTCTGCTTGCTTCCGACTTGTCGACAACCTTAGTTCTAGATCTCATAAGCGCGACAGAGTCGTAACGGAATCGGAGGAAATGAAACGTTCTGATTCTTTCGATTCTGATTTCGTCGAGCTAAGACTCGTTTTCACTAGGTCTAAGTTCTCTTATGGCTCCGACTTTGACCGATGCTCCGTCGCCAGTGAAAACCGGCTTGTTAATGAGACCATGAGTGGATTGGAATCTTTTGAGACTGCTCGCCCATAAAAAAAAGAAAATTAAAAACCGCTTCCCTACTTTTTTGCTTCTCTCCTCTCCCTCAAAGTGATAACTAACAGTGGTACCCCTCTCGTTGCAAGCTAAGCAAAATAACATTATTTTAATTTTTTTAAAGTATCTATTTTTGCCAGGCTCATGCTTAAATGACTATTTAACAATGTGAATGTCTGTATGTATGTATGTATGTATGTATGTATGTATGTATGTATGTATGTATGTATGTATGTATGTATGTATGTATGTAAATCTTTATTTAAAGATGGAAAATCATCAGTTAAGCTTAAGTTAAAAACTAAAACTAATTACAACTGCTTTACATGATTGCCGTGTGGGAATTCGATATATCAGCTACCTTCTTGATATTTCGCTTAAAATGCTCAACGGATGCAGCATTTTGTAAGTTTTTGGGCAAGTTATTCCATAGCATGGCCCGCTGTAAGAGAAGCTTCGTTTCAAATAATTGGTGCTTGGTTTGGACAGGGTCAGCCTTCCCTCAGAGTTTCTTAAGTTATAAGCAGAGTGACGCTGAGAGAAAAGACTTTGTATATATTCCGGAGCAAGGTCATTCATGGTTTTATACATCATTAAGGCTTTTTGTTTCTTTCGGCGAAGTGATAGCCTCTCCCAGCTGAGGGTGGAGAGAAGGTGGTCTAAGCTCGCATCAAAGGTTGATTTAGTAATAACTCTGGCTGCGCGATTCTGTAATTTTTGGAGCTTATCACTCAAGTAACTACTCAAACAGTCCCAGACGGGGCTGCAGTAATCAAAATGAGGCATAATTAAGGTGTTATAAATTAGAATCAATTTCTTTGGATATAAACGGCCGCACACATTTTAGGGCGCCTATAGCTGAAGAGACTTTCTTGCAAATCTCTTCAACGTGTTTACCCCAAGAGAGGTGAGCATCTATGGTAAGACCCAAGGATTTGGTATGAACGACTCTCTTGATAATTTGGTCATCAATTCTGATTTCTACATCGTCACATTGGGCAGATAGCCTTTGTCTTGATCTAATAATCTTTAGCTCAGTTTTAGCAACATTTAGATGGCCATTGGAAGAGCTTTGATTGGATTTAACGATCTTGCACGTTCGGTGACCCCTACCTTTCTTTTCAGAAACAGATATAATTTACCATTATCTGCACATTGTCCAAATATGAACAAAAAATCAATGTGGGAAGTTAAAAACATTTCAAGATTTCTGTCCACGGGACATGGAATCCTGCCGTCTTGCGGCTGCAAGGCCGGTGAAACTATGGTCGCTAAATGCGAACTTGTTTTTTGAGGAACATCACCAGTTGACTAAACTCGCTTAATAGATCCATTTAAACCATATTTGGCAGAGAACATTTCCCTTCAAAGCTCTAATTGCAATATTTTGGGACTTCAGCCACTGTGGTCTTCTTCGCTAAGGAAGCCCGATTTACTTAGATTTAGGTGTTCTTCCGGGCATGTTCTCTCCAAAACGAAGTCGGTGACCCCCCATTTTTTTTTTTTACATTTCTGACATCGCTAACTCATCATCTTTCAATGGTAAAATTTTCAGAAAAAAAATCAATGTTAGAAAAATTTCGCGCGAACGTCCTTAAAACGACGTGGACGTAAAGCGTTCGTAGAGTCGTAATTTTCCCCCTCATAATTTGCTTCACAGAGTAACGGTTTTGTGCACTCTTTTTCCATCCGATAAAATTTTTTAGTTTTGTTTCAAATTAAGGAGGATAGCATTTATTTTATTATTATGCGATAAAAATATAGGTCACCATGTCCGTTCAAACGAAAACGAGCATTTATTTCGCTATCGAGCTTAGCTTGAGGGAAATTTCTTTCCTTGTGTACGTGCACGCGCTAATTTGCCGCGCGCTAATGACGCCAAAGTCGTGCGCAGTAGGGATGCGCAATGCAATACTGACGAATCACATTAATGATACTCGTTTCGCTGAAACTGTTGTTGACAAAATTACTATCACATTGCAACACGACCCATGCATCTTTCAAATATTAATTTTGCAAAATATTAATATCAATCGAGAGATTATAAAAGTAAGAGAGCGAATCCTCCATATAGGCCTTCTAACCAAGGTAATCCTTCTTAAGTTATTTTTAGACATTTCACCCAGTTCTCCCACGGATTTTACTCGCGCGTAGCGTGGATGTTTTCATGGAGGGTCCGTTTTGTCGTTTTGTTTCAGGGAAAAGGGAAACCTCCAACGCTTAGGAGATGTCTTCAGTATTTCGATGACAAGGAGGGGAGCCTCGGCTCTCGGTATGCTTTATTTCATGTCGAAGCTTTAATAGCGGAGCTATGGCGGCCCAAAGGGCCACCAAGCCAAGCCCCATACCCATATAGGGAAATAAAGGAAACCCATGAATTGATTTTCTCATGTTATCGTGACCAGCGGTAGTTCTCGTGGGCGCGAACGCACGACGACGACGACAGTGGTGGTGGAGTCGCGCAACATGGCGGCCATACTCCAAATAATAGGTTGACAGAGACATGCAGCCTTAGTTTACCGTGTACTTTTTTCATATATGACATCATGTTATGATCAATTGACACTTGTCAAATTAAATTATCCGCTGACCAATATCACGAGACCATATCGCGGGCTCAAGTTTGTAGCTTATCGAGGTCACGTGTTCTATTAAAGTTGACCGCTGACCAAGTGCTGGTTTCGACTGGATTGCGGGGTCATGTCAGGTTTACTTGTTGAAAACAGAGCCGGGTTTTTCGGAAGCCTGTTAACTCTAATCCAGGTTTAAAAGTAAGCCCCATTATGACTGTTTCTCCTCTGCAAATGATTTTGTATTGTGTATTGGTTTTGTGATTATTAAACTCAAAATAGAAAGCCAAACAATACCCCACCGCAAAGTTACAAAACTCAAAACAAAATTAATTCAACCTTATCCTGGTTAGCCTAATCGGGCTACAGGAGCTCCGCTTTTAGGGTGACCTAAATCTATATATTAGGAGTTTAAATTAGAGACGGATGTCCCCTGCACAAACAATAACAACCGAATGAGCGACAGAGGATTGCTTAGGCAAACGAGTGCAAAGGAAACAAACGCCCAAACACAACCTAGGCAACCGAGACAGCAGATGGTCGAAAGTGCAGGGGAACGCTCGCTGCCTAAGAAGCAAAAAGAAGTTTCAGCAGCAACGGCTACAACGTACGAATCTCGAGAGAATTTAGATTCTATATATACTTCAGAAATATCCCAAACAGAATATGTAAGACAGCTTAGAAAGCCTATATTTAGGATATATTATTCATAAATAATTTGTTTTCTGCAAGCGTATCTGCACAGAACTGTATCTTCCATCTGAGGGCCTAGTGAATTTAGATTCTTAAAATGAAAATTAAGATTTAGTGGTCAAGATAAGCTAAATAGCTCAACGGGCCAAGATACATTCGCTGCGTAGTCGATCCACTTGTACGCGCCATCTTGAATTTTGCACATGAGATTTAAATGGTCTGACAGAAATAGAAATTGGAGATCCCAAGCTCGGACATGCGCAACTTAAGATAGTGTCCCTAACACAAGTCAGCCATAGTTTGTCACTAGGTGAAAAACGCGGGGCCGGGGTCCCGGGGTACGGGGTCCCGGGGTGTGGAAAACACGAGGTCTGGTGGAAAACACGGGGTCTCAGTGGAAAACACGGGGTCTGGTGGAAAACACGGGGTCTAACTGAGAAATACGGGGGAACTATTATTTCGCCCAACCGTGATGAATATTCCTCGTTAAAATGAGAAGTCGCAATTTTGTTATTTCAAATTGCAATGAAAATCAATCAGCGTGATACGCATGAAAGCGAATAAATATTTCGTGAGAAAGATACCCATTCATATGTCAACGTGCCGTGCATTGGTTTTCTTTTGCATGTGACGTCTATTTCATTTCTCGCAGTAACTTGTGTGGATTTATTTTCCTTTGAAATAGAAATAATGAGATAATAAAGATTGTTTTGGGTATCTTTAACCATGAAAAAGCCTTTCTATACAAATAAATAATCACTTACGACTGCAGACCTGAACGTTCAGCGCAACTAGAGGACCGGTCATTGTCTATCGCCGGCTAAAAGCAGTATTAAATTAACATTTAGCTGATCTCCCCTTAATGTTATTTTATCAAAGTATCCCCCTCATAGCTAGTAATAAATTTCTTGATCCCCCACCCTCAATTTCTTCGCATACATATTCATCTTTCGACGTGTATATTTATTGCTTTTAACGGTAATATGACAGTAATATTTCTAACTGTGACGCTGACTTACAGATTGATAAAGTCGCCATGACCGTGTCTCTTGATCCGATATCTGATCAGGGTTAGATTTCACAGGCGTCAAATAAAGCATAGCAGGGGGTATAAATTAAAGTGAGGCCCGATTCGCTCGAAGAGGCAATCCAGCGTAGGCGGTTCAGGGGATGCTCCCAGAAAATTTTGAAATTGTAAGTTGCCAAAGATGCAATTTCATTCATGCATATTGGGGGCAAAGTGTTACGGAAAATGAGGTGTTTATGATAATAAAATTAGGTGTAGGAACTTAACGTTTCGTATGTTACAACATACATCATCAGAAGTGATTCATTTTTAGTTACAGATAAATTTTAATTCATATATACAACTGTACGGACTGGGAACTAACGAAATTGAATGACATAAAACGACAAGAATATGCTGATAAGAGAGATGACGTTTCTCGCTACCAACGTTTTCATTCAAGGCTGGCTTTAGATCACGGATTATCAGTGACTCTTTAATATTACGATGCATGTCTGATCGAACAGTTGCTAATATTTCAAAATGATCCCACTTAATTCTATGTGAGGAGTTTGGGACACCCAAATAGCTTATGAAACTAATCGAGTAGGTGCCCCAAAGTAACTAAATTTAGCAGAGAAAGCACAGTGTTAAAACATTTATGTTAAAAGTATTACAAGTAATGTAAAGGGGGTAACATTTTGATTTCACTAGGACATTTGTTTTATAAACTCGTATGTAAGGAGACACTGAAAACGAGATCCGCATTCGTAACATGGAGTAGACGTCAGCTTACTCGAGAGGATAGTTAACGCAAGCAACTTACAGAACTGTGCTGACGTCTGTTTTATTTGAAAGAACACCAGAAAATATTTTGGAACTGCAGTGGGCGACAAAAGCAGCTGAGACAATTTTAGAAAATGACACTTTTCGATATTGGAGCACTTAATTGTTCTATTTTATTTGCATCTAGCGTTAATTCTTTGATACCCCCGGCCCTCCAATTCAATGTTATGTAGTTGGTGTGATCTGCGCTGCCTAAGAAATAGAAAAATCAGCATTGGTTTGAGGGAAAGGGTGGGGGAGGGGGGATGTTTCCAAGACGCAGAATTTTATTGCCAAGTGTCTCAACATGTTTGTCGCTCATTGTGGCATTTCAAGATGGTTACTGTCTTTTCTCCATTAAGAACCCTTTAACCCCCCTTGGCTTTTGTTTCAAATTCGGCCCGGCTGAGCCGGGCATATTTACTTGTTTATTCCTTATATTCTCAGGTAATTTTTGTTGTCATTACACGTTTCAGGTAACCGGCTTTTAATTTAGCAACTGCCGCTTTAGTCTTTACTATTTTACAATTTTTTTTTTTTTAGGTAAAAAATCATCTTCGAAAGTCACTGCGAAAAATTAAATATGCTTCCCATGCTAAAGAAAACCACTGCACGGCACGTTGCAATAGCCCTTTTCACGGTTAGCTCTGCTCATTTGCATTACCATAAAATGTGGCATGTATGTGAGGCAATTTCGGGCTATTTTGCAGTTTTAGCCCGAAATTGCCTCGCATCCACGTTGGATTACATTGTAATGCAAATGAGAAAAACTAACCGTGAAAAGGGCTATTGAATGGTTTTCTTTCTCCATGTTCTCACGAAATATTTAATTCGCTTTTATTATCGAAAAACGCGTATCACGCCGATTGATTTTGGATGTTACTAATACCGGGAACGGGGAACGGGGAACGGGGAACGGGGAACGGGGAACGGGGAACGGGAGTCTGGGAACGAGTGTACAGCGGTAACCCGCCAAAATATTCAAAATGGCGGACGAAGGAAACAAAGAGGGAACAACTGAGGAAGTGTCACGGTTGTCAAAAGGTGAGTTT
>JAHPZR010026687.1:2500-12500 GCA_019787425.1 Platygyra sinensis
ACACCCTGCAGTTTTGTGCCATCTGCTCCGTTGCTTCGACCCGAGGTTTAAAGAGAATATCCATTCCCATCCCGCCTTCATCATCAGACATATCAACAGCTGTCGAAAAGGCTACTCAAAAGGCCGTTTAAAATCCAGGGAGAGTGATCACACTAACATACAGATTGCTTTTAAATTCCATCACATATAAACTCTCCACCATTCCAAAACTTGGATGTTGAAAAGTCAGCGGCTACCTCCTTTTAATCCGGTAACTACGTCATGTATAGTGAAACGAACTGTACCGCTTAATATCGACAAAGATGGCCGAACGTTTTGTGGTGGATTTTGAAAGAAATCTGTATCCTATAACACTTACAACAGTGATAGCTCTTCCTGGATTTTAAACGGACTTGCGAGTAGCTGTTTCGACAAATGTTGATATCTCTGATGACGAAAGCGGGATGGCAAAGGACATTCTCTTTATTAAAGCTCGAGTCGAAGCAACGAAACAGATGACACAAAACTGGACATTTTGCGGTCCAAGAATCAGCGAGAGTGCAAAACTGCATCTCTTGTGACATGTATGTAGTATTAATTTCATGTTTCCATTCTACTTTACGCCTGAAAACCCTATGTTGAGGGCACTTATACGTTGAATCTTCTTCTGCCGCGTTTTATCGATAACCGTGAGAAGTAGCGCTGAAAATGTTTGACAGAAATGTCTCAAGTGCTTCTTTTCAGCAAATTTAAACTTGATATTGACAGGAAAATACTTAGGTAGATATTTCTTGTTGATTTGGAGTTAGGGTAACACAGAAAAGTAGCTTCCGTGTTTTAGTGGATGTTCGTTAAATGGCCAAAAACCGTGAAGTCCTGTGTAAACAGTATGCCAGCACAGAAAAAATCTTAAGGGCCCCAAACATTTTATGGCTTTTTTTGAGAACTTCAGTGATTGCTCTCACTATCCATGTTAGAATAATGAGTATTTACTGTTGCCCAGTGCAGATATTCACAATTTATTAAAGGCTCTTCACAACGCTACATAATATGCACCTTACTTAAGATGGAGCCGCAGAGAGAAATCAAATTGTCTGGTTCAAATGGATATCTGTGCTTTGAGACTAATAATAGTAGAACATGCTCCAGTGGATTTCATTTTCACATGGCCTTTCTTGTTGTAGAAATACTAAATCAAAGACAGCTAATTAAATATGCATAAATTAGCGACAAAGGGCCATTTTTGGAGGAAATACCCCTAGCTTGAAGAGAATAAAATATAAAAACCTATATTCTTCCCACAATCATTTACTCGCCAAAGCCAACATTTGTGCCAAGTTTGAGCAAAATCGGTGATTTGAGCTGTATCACCTCCTGCCTGGTTCTGCCTGGTTTTCTCATAGACACACTCTTAATAGTATCCTTTTAGCCATCATTTGGTTACCCGTGGTTAATCGTGGTTACCAGTGAAAAAACTGCATTTATCTGCATTATATAATCGTTTTTTCCAAGCTGAACTGGAAAAAAGAAACAAAAACTTTGTAGAATAGGAATTAAAATGAGACACTATGTTATAAAACTAACTTTTGGGCTCAGAAGGCACGTTTTTATTGGTTTAGCGACGGCTGACCGTGAGTAATGGCATCATTTTTACATCACACTTGCGTGTGAGAAGCATTCCGTTAACAGCAATGTGTTGAGCGGACAAAATTACGTAAGATCACTAGTTTTATCACGCTTTAGAACTTCATGTCATGACTTCTCAATGTTTTGTCAATGGTGAAGCGTTAAAAATAGAATAAATTAATTAACTTTTCGATGCAAAAGGTTTACCAATAGGAAACCGTTGGAAACTCGCCCAGTTAAAGTGTAAAAGAACTAAAACCATCGGTTGATATAAAATTTGATGTGCTCAGTGCAATGCCGTTATCAAAATAATATATACATGTTGCTGTGACGTCATTATGAGGTCATTTGTAATGGTAAAGTATTGTATTAAGGTCAGACATAGAGAGATTTTTGCCAAAGAACGATGCAATTTCTGTTTTTTCGTCAAAATATGACAACTGAAAAGTGAAACACTTGTAGCCATCATGTCATAGTGAGAATTGCGTTGAATGAAAGTGAGGTAGACACCCTTTGAACACTTTAAAAGAGAAAAAGTGGCGATAAACACCACCTTGAGGGCTAAATATGGATCCATTTATTAACGAGATACACCAGGTTTCGTCTTTGTATCGGAATTTCGGTGAGAAAAAAACACTTCCCACTTTTTCTTTAGTCAGGAATCACTCTGAACCACGCATTTAGTCGCTTTTGTAAAAATAAAGTTGCTATAGCTTAGATATATAAAGGAAATCGCTACAATTTGCAGAAATAGGCTCCAGACAATGGGCGACAAAAGTAGTTGAGACACTTTTAGGAAAAGACGATTTTCGATTCTTAAACATTTGTTCTATTTTATTTGCATCTAGCGTTAAATCTCTTATACCCCCGGTCCCCAAATTCAATGTTGTGTAGGCGTTGTGGTCTGTGCAATCGAAGAAATAGAAAAATCAACATTGTTGTGGGGGAAAGGGGGGGGAATGTTTCCAAGACGCAGAAAAATCGAATTTTATTGCCAAGTGTCTCAACACTTTTGTCGCTCATTGTAGATGCAAATAAAATAGAACAAACGCTTAAGTGTGGAAAAGCGTCATTTCCAAAAAGTGTCTCAACTACTTTTGTCGCTCATTGTCTGGAGGCTATTTTTGCAAATTGTGGCGATTTCCTTTATACATCCAAGCTCTAGCAAGTTCAGTTTTACAAAAGTGACTAAATGCCTAGTTCAGAGTGATTCCTGACTGAAGAAAAAGTGACAAGTGTTTTTTTTTCTTACCGAAATTCCGACACAAAGACGAAACCTGGTGTATCCCGTTAAAAAAAGGATCAACATTTAGCCCTCAAGGGGGTGTTTATCGCCACTTTTTCACCTTTAAAGCGTTCTAAGAGTGTCTACCTCACTTTCATTCAACGCAATTCTCACTATGACATCATGGCTACAAGTGTTTCTCTTTTTAGTTGTCATATCTTGCAAAAAAAAACAAAAATTGTATCGTTCTTAGGCAAAAATCTCTTTATGTCTGACCTCAATACAATGCTCTACCATTAAAGGTGACCTCATAATGACGTCACAGTAACATGTACATGTCATTTTGATAACGGCATTGTACTGAGCATATAAATTTTTATATCAACCGATAGTTTTAGTGCCTTTCAACTTTTACTGGGCGAACTTCCAATGGTTTCCCATTGATAAACCATTTATATAGAAAAGTTAATTACTTTAGTCTATTTTTGACGCTTTATCATTGATAAAACATTGAGAAGTCATGACAAGAAGTTCAAAAGCGTGATAAAACTAGTGATCTTATGTAATTTTGTCTGCTGAACAGAATGCTGTTAACGGAATGCTCCTAAGACGCAAGTGTGATATAAAAATGATGTCATTACACACGATCAACTGTAGCTAAACTAATAAAAGCGCGTCTTCTGAGCCCAAAAGTTAGTTTTATAACATAGTGTCTGATTTAAATTCCTATTGTACAAAGTTTTTGCTTCTTTTTTCAGTTCAGCGTGAATAACAATTATTTGATGCAAATAAATACAGCTTTTTTCACCGGTAACCATGAGTAACCACGAGTAACCACGGGTAACCAAATGATGGTTAAAAGGATACTCTTAATATTGATTAATCAATTCATGGTTACCCGTGGTTGACCGTGGTTACCCGTTGATTCTCATGTACAGCGGTCGTTTGAATTACTCACCAAAATAGCCTGCTTTTGGGGTACCACCGGTTGTTTGTAATTCAACAATTGCTTCATTATTTCATTCATTTTTCGGAGAGAAATAAGGTGGAGATGACCGACACCCTAAATTGGCGATGTCCCGCACGAATAGCACGCAAGATTACAGTTCCAAAAAAGGTGATATTTTCCTTAAATTTTTAAACTGATGAGTAACCTTGCCATAATTTTCCCATGAGAACGACCCAAATCTCGGAATAAAGCGATGGTAGACATTTCAATAAAGTACAACTCCGATTATTTTAGCAAAAACAAGTTTTCTGTTGCAGACAATGGGCGACAAAAGTGTTGAGACACTTGGTAGTAAAATTCGATTTTTGAGCGTCTTGGTCACATTTTGCCCCCTTTCCCCCCAAACAATGTTGATTTTTCTATTTTTTCGACTACACAGACCACAGCGCCCACACAACAATGAATTGGGGGGCCGGGGGTATCAGAGAATTAAAGCTAGATGCAAATAAAATAGAACAAACGCTTAAGTGTCGAAAAGCGTCATTTCCAAAAAGTGTCTCAACTACTTTTGTCGCTCATTGTAGACGTATTTCTACATAAGAGTCTGAGAAGGCCTATAAAGATCTATTGGCCTATGAAAATATCAAATGAGGAGATTCGAAAGCAGGCTAGTTATCAGTACCATCAGTGAGCAAATCTTCTGGTGACACTGGAAGTTCATCGGCCACGTTCTCAGAATGGCCCCAACTAAGCGTCCAAAGACAGCATTAACGTTGACCCCAGAGGGAAGAAGAAGTTGTGGCAGACCAAAAGAGACCTGGTGGAGAACCGCAGAAAAGAAGAACAGCATTGGTTTTTGGATCATGGAGCGAGGCAACAGTGGCTGCTCGTGACTGTGTGACATGGCGAAGGAGTGTGTCTGGCCCAATACCCACTTAGGGTTATGGCTAAATGATGATGATGATGATGATGATGATGAGTGTATAAAATCAGATGTTTAATCCACATCTGTGTTCATTGTGCATCAGTTAATTCAGTTTATATGCAGTTAACTGGACTCCCAGGAGTCGTAGGATACAGTGCTCTTCTTACAGCTAGATGTGGTGATCATGATCTTGAAGTATATTGCATAATCAATCTACTATGATCAATCATGGTTTATCCTGCAGTTTTACGGGTTCCATTAATGTGGAAGAAACACTGTGGCCTAAAGGAAGGTGCACTGTACTCCAGATATAACAGTCCATTTTTAGCCCTTACCAGGATCATTGCATTGCGCTTTAGGGCAAGACACTTTACTCTCACAGTGCCTCTCTTCACAAAGTGGTTAAAATTAAATTTAAAGGGGTATTGGGGTGGGGGTGATAACCCTGTAGTGACCTACAGTAGCATCCCATCCAGGGAAAAGGGAGGAGCCTAGTTAGAAATACTCCTCCGGAGCCATGCACATGTAACACTAGCTAGAGAAGCTGAAATAAGCTCCACCCTGTCCTGACACAGACTGTAATGTACTATTACACATAACTGTAACCAATTGCAGTCAGCTCTCTCTATGATGTATACATACTGTCAGACCGGTCCTAGTTGCTCATCTTAGAGTGGTGCCTGGCTTATAGAGCATCAGGGTACATTATGTAACGCGAGACCAGTATATCTGAAATAATAAAACTGAATTAACTGATGCACAATGAACACAGATGTGGATTAAACATCTGATTTTATACACTCATCATCATCATCATCATCATCATCATTTAGCCATAACCCTAAGTGGGTATTGGGCCAGACACACTCCTTCGCCATGTCACACAGTCACGAGCAGCCACTGTTGCCTCGCTCCATGATCCAAAAACCAATGCTGTTCTTCTTTTCTGCGGTTCTCCACCAGGTCTCTTTTGGTCTGCCACAACTTCTTCTTCCCTCTGGGGTCAACGTTAATGCTGTCTTTGGACGCTTAGTTGGGGCCATTCTGAGAACGTGGCCGATGAACTTCCAGTGTCACCAGAAGATTTGCTCACTGATGGTACTGATAACTAGCCTGCTTTCGAATCTCCTCATTTGATATTTTCATAGGCCAATAGATCTTTATAGGCCTTCTCAGACTCTTATGTAGAAATACGTCTACAATGAGCGACAAAAGTAGTTGAGACACTTTTTGGAAATGACGCTTTTCGACACTTAAGCGTTTGTTCTATTTTATTTGCATCTAGCTTTAATTCTCTGATACCCCCGGCCCCCCAATTCATTGTTGTGTGGGCGCTGTGGTCTGTGTAGTCGAAAAAATAGAAAAATCAACATTGTTTGGGGGGAAAGGGGGCAAAATGTGACCAAGACGCTCAAAAATCGAATTTTACTACCAAGTGTCTCAACACTTTTGTCGCCCATTGTCTGCAACAGAAAACTTGTTTTTGCTAAAATAATCGGAGTTGTACTTTATTGAAATGTCTACCATCGCTTTATTCCGAGATTTGGGTCGTTCTCATGGGAAAATTATGGCAAGGTTACTCATCAGTTTAAAAATTTAAGGAAAATATCACCTTTTTTGGAACTGTAATCTTGCGTGCTATTCGTGCGGGACATCGCCAATTTAGGGTGTCGGTCATCTCCACCTTATTTCTCTCCGAAAAATGAATGAAATAATGAAGCAATTGTTGAATTACAAACAACCGGTGGTACCCCAAAAGCAGGCTATTTTGGTGAGTAATTCAAACGACCGCTGTACATGAGAATCAACGGGTAACCACGGTCAACCACGGGTAACCATGAATTGATTAATCAATATTAAGAGTATCCTTTTAACCATCATTTGGTTACCCGTGGTTACTCGTGGTTACTCATGGTTACCGGTGAAAAAAGCTGTATTTATTTGCATCAAATAATTGTTATTCACGCTGAACTGAAAAAAGAAGCAAAAACTTTGTACAATAGGAATTTAAATCAGACACTATGTTATAAAACTAACTTTTGGGCTCAGAAGACGCGCTTTTATTAGTTTAGCTACAGTTGATCGTGTGTAATGACATCATTTTTATATCACACTTGCGTCTTAGGAGCATTCCGTTAACAGCATTCTGTTCAGCAGACAAAATTACATAAGATCACTAGTTTTATCACGCTTTTGAACTTCTTGTCATGACTTCTCAATGTTTTATCAATGATAAAGCGTCAAAAATAGACTAAAGTAATTAACTTTTCTATATAAATGGTTTATCAATGGGAAACCATTGGAAGTTCGCCCAGTAAAAGTTGAAAGGCACTAAAACTATCGGTTGATATAAAAATTTATATGCTCAGTACAATGCCGTTATCAAAATGACATGTACATGTTACTGTGACGTCATTATGAGGTCACCTTTAATGGTAGAGCA
Organism: Platygyra sinensis; assembly: GCA_019787425.1. NCBI lineage: Eukaryota > Metazoa > Cnidaria > Anthozoa > Scleractinia > Merulinidae > Platygyra > Platygyra sinensis. The sequence goes on from JAHPZR010026687.1 coordinate 9,648, forward strand.
TTGTATTGAGGTCAGACATAAAGAGATTTTTGCCTAAGAACGATACAATTTTTGTTTTTTTTTGCAAGATATGACAACTAAAAAGAGAAACACTTGTAGCCATGATGTCATAGTGAGAATTGCGTTGAATGAAAGTGAGGTAGACACTCTTAGAACGCTTTAAAGGTGAAAAAGTGGCGATAAACACCCCCTTGAGGGCTAAATGTTGATCCTTTTTTTAACGGGATACACCAGGTTTCGTCTTTGTGTCGGAATTTCGGTAAGAAAAAAAAACACTTGTCACTTTTTCTTCAGTCAGGAATCACTCTGAACTAGGCATTTAGTCACTTTTGTAAAACTGAACTTGCTAGAGCTTGGATGTATAAAGGAAATCGCCACAATTTGCAAAAATAGCCTCCAGACAATGAGCGACAAAAGTAGTTGAGACACTTTTTGGAAATGACGCTTTTCCACACTTAAGCGTTTGTTCTATTTTATTTGCATCTACAATGAGCGACAAAAGTGTTGAGACACTTGGCAATAAAATTCGATTTTTCTGCGTCTTGGAAACATTCCCCCCCCTTTCCCCCACAACAATGTTGATTTTTCTATTTCTTCGATTGCACAGACCACAACGCCTACACAACATTGAATTTGGGGACCGGGGGTATAAGAGATTTAACGCTAGATGCAAATAAAATAGAACAAATGTTTAAGAATCGAAAATCGTCTTTTCCTAAAAGTGTCTCAACTACTTTTGTCGCCCATTGTCTGGAGCCTATTTCTGCAAATTGTAGCGATTTCCTTTATATATCTAAGCTATAGCAACTTTATTTTTACAAAAGCGACTAAATGCGTGGTTCAGAGTGATTCCTGACTAAAGAAAAAGTGGGAAGTGTTTTTTTCTCACCGAAATTCCGATACAAAGACGAAACCTGGTGTATCTCGTTAATAAATGGATCCATATTTAGCCCTCAAGGTGGTGTTTATCGCCACTTTTTCTCTTTTAAAGTGTTCAAAGGGTGTCTACCTCACTTTCATTCAACGCAATTCTCACTATGACATGATGGCTACAAGTGTTTCACTTTTCAGTTGTCATATTTTGACGAAAAAACAGAAATTGCATCGTTCTTTGGCAAAAATCTCTCTATGTCTGACCTTAATACAATACTTTACCATTACAAATGACCTCATAATGACGTCACAGCAACATGTATATATTATTTTGATAACGGCATTGCACTGAGCACATCAAATTTTATATCAACCGATGGTTTTAGTTCTTTTACACTTTAACTGGGCGAGTTTCCAACGGTTTCCTATTGGTAAACCTTTTGCATCGAAAAGTTAATTAATTTATTCTATTTTTAACGCTTCACCATTGACAAAACATTGAGAAGTCATGACATGAAGTTCTAAAGCGTGATAAAACTAGTGATCTTACGTAATTTTGTCCGCTCAACACATTGCTGTTAACGGAATGCTTCTCACACGCAAGTGTGATGTAAAAATGATGCCATTACTCACGGTCAGCCGTCGCTAAACCAATAAAAACGTGCCTTCTGAGCCCAAAAGTTAGTTTTATAACATAGTGTCTCATTTTAATTCCTATTCTACAAAGTTTTTGTTTCTTTTTTCCAGTTCAGCTTGGAAAAACGATTATATAATGCAGATAAATGCAGTTTTTTCACTGGTAACCACGATTAACCACGGGTAACCAAATGATGGCTAAAAGGATACTATTAAGAGTGTGTCTATGAGAAAACCAGGCAGAACCAGGCAGGAGGTGATACAGCTCAAATCACCGATTTTGCTCAAACTTGGCACAAATGTTGGCTTTGGCGAGTAAATGATTGTGGGAAGAATATAGGTTTTTATATTTTATTCTCTTCAAGCTAGGGGTATTTCCTCCAAAAATGGCCCTTTGTCGCTAATTTATGCATATTTAATTAGCTGTCTTTGATTTAGTATTTCTACAACAAGAAAGGCCATGTGAAAATGAAATCCACTGGAGCATGTTCTACTATTATTAGTCTCAAAGCACAGATATCCATTTGAACCAGACAATTTGATTTCTCTCTGCGGCTCCATCTTAAGTAAGGTGCATATTATGTAGCGTTGTGAAGAGCCTTTAATAAATTGTGAATATCTGCACTGGGCAACAGTAAATACTCATTATTCTAACATGGATAGTGAGAGCAATCACTGAAGTTCTCAAAAAAAGCCATAAAATGTTTGGGGCCCTTAAGATTTTTTCTGTGCTGGCATACTGTTTACACAGGACTTCACGGTTTTTGGCCATTTAACGAACATCCACTAAAACACGGAAGCTACTTTTCTGTGTTACCCTAACTCCAAATCAACAAGAAATATCTACCTAAGTATTTTCCTGTCAATATCAAGTTTAAATTTGCTGAAAAGAAGCACTTGAGACATTTCTGTCAAACATTTTCAGCGCTACTTCTCACGGTTATCGATAAAACGCGGCAGAAGAAGATTCAACGTATAAGTGCCCTCAACATAGGGTTTTCAGGCGTAAAGTAGAATGGAAACATGAAATTAATACTACATACATGTCACAAGAGATGCAGTTTTGCACTCTCGCTGATTCTTGGACCGCAAAATGTCCAGTTTTGTGTCATCTGTTTCGTTGCTTCGACTCGAGCTTTAATAAAGAGAATGTCCTTTGCCATCCCGCTTTCGTCATCAGAGATATCAACATTTGTCGAAACAGCTACTCGCAAGTCCGTTTAAAATCCAGGAAGAGCTATCACTGTTGTAAGTGTTATAGGATACAGATTTCTTTCAAAATCCACCACAAAACGTTCGGCCATCTTTGTCGATATTAAGCGGTACAGTTCGTTTCACTATACA
>JAHPZR010026689.1:0-14322 GCA_019787425.1 Platygyra sinensis
TTATGCCACAACAAAGCCATGACAACCATTTCCGAGTAAATACGAACCAATCCCGAAGGGATGTCGAGAAGTGCCGTAAATTTTTTACGGACTTATTTGGTGGTGTTGATGTAAAGTCGCTCTCGTCACGGTATTGGATTCCGTCTAGAAAGGGTTATTTTAAAAGGATTAAAGTGATCGCCTTTGCAGTTGTGTTTTCTAGTTTTACGAAAGGTCGATCGAAGCTTTTATTTCGTAATTCAAAAATGTTTTCTTCACAAAATATAGGCGAGTACGGATGCGTGGGTAGTCATCGATCACGTGGTTAAAGAGTTTCTCAAGAAAGGCGTCTACCGCACTAAATTATAGAAACCGGAAGTTAGACCGGAAGTGTCCGGAAACATTTGTCGCGTATATATCGACCATTTTATCAAACGCTGCTGTTAAAGTTAATTAATTTAACTTCGTCAGCTAAACAGTCTCTGATTCCGACTTCCAATTAGCTGATAGAAAGAGAAGTACTTGCTATAATTTAAAAGGAACAACCTCACATAGCGCTGTCATTGTTCATGGTTTTTCCACGTTATCTTTTATCGTAGACATTTAAAAATTTGACGAGCGCCAAGTTCATAGGTCAAGTAAGCAAGGACAGCAGTGCAAATGAACCGCTACGGGGGCCTTCACACGCCGCGTTTCGTTCCATCAAGATTTTGGTAGGGTCCTTGCTGCAGACATTATCGACACGAGGCAATCAGACTTCTTGACCAAGACGATTTAGCGCCCACGTATCTGTCGAAGGCAAAATCTCCTGCTGAGCTTTTGTGGACAGTTTTAAAGAACAGTGCTTGACTTAACGATGCACAGTGCACCTGCTTTATTTACAGCTTATTCGGCTGACATATTCTGGATGCTTGCCTCTCTTGCTTGTCACCAGCCGTGTGTTGTCGACGCGTGACAACCAAAAATGTTCTCTCTGCCCACGCATCAGGGCGTGTTCCTGAGGTTATTTTTCTCAACAACATAAATTTACCTTTTTAAACGAAACAACGAAACCTTTAGTCTGTGGGTCATTCATTCATTCAAAAAAGAAAGTCTGTGGGTCATTCTTCTGAAGGAAAAACGGACACGTTTTTCCTTGCTTTCGTTTTTATTTTCCTCTGCCCTGTTGGATTGAAGAGGTTTTCAAAGTCATTACTCGTTTCGCACCAGTAGCACCTTGTGGATCGGGTAATGTTGCATGATTTTAACCAGCTCATCTTTGTGCAAGAGTACGTGCCTATAAGTAGCTTACAGTTAGAGAACTCAACTAATGAGATGAGATGGAACGATAAGCAATGATAACAAAATAAAGCCACTTCATAATCGTTTGTTTTTTCTTTGTACACGATAGGAATCTAGTGATTGCAGCTTTTGCGATCCCCTCCGCCCGTCACGACAATTATAGCCCCGTATCTTTGTTTACTTCCGATTTGGGAGTCATGAGTTGAGCTACAATTATTGTTGAGTTTGTAGAGAAGCACGTTTTACGTAACGTTGTTCCAAATTGCGCACATCAACTTGAAATTCATTTCTGAGTTTTGTTTCCAATGTTTCAAGTCTTGCCCGGGAACAGGCGTAGACTACGTTTCTTTTGGCTTTCTTTCATGAAATGTTACCAGAAGTCAAGTTATACATGATAAAAACAGAAACTCGTTAGTCGTTTTGTCAATACAAAGTTTAATTTTACTTTAAAAACCATTCGTTGTAAACATAGTCCACAATAGTGGGACGTTTCGTTAGTGTTCTCCTTGAAGCAGAAGTTTCCATCGGAACTCAGTACGATGTTAGACTCGACTCAAGTCTAAAAGCCAGTTAAGAGTACTGTTAACTGAATGAAGTCTATATTTGGTCGGACTTATGAATTAATTATTAGCTTCCGTGTTACACTTAAGAAGTTATTTTTATCAACAATAGAGGATGAAATAGGTGACGCACCAAAGGTACAAGCAAAAGATAATTCTTAGGTATTATCCTGTCAGCAAGGAAACTATGGGCCATGCACAAGGCTTAAAAACCTTGCATGACTTACATATACGAACGGTTCGCGAAAAGGAAGTTGGTTCTCAAAAACGGTTCACCTTTTGTGTGTCTGTCCTTCGTCAGTCCCACGCTCGGTGCATCAGGCCCACAAGTTTTGTTTCTTTAAAAACAATCCTACGGGTATTACACATTAATAAACTGACCACCACTGCGAGAGAGCACATCACACCTGTTTCGATAGCATTTTTTTTTCCCATTTTAATTTTGTACGAAACGCGAAAAGATGTTTTTCAAGCATATCAACACATTTATGAAGATTATGCACAGGAGAAACCGATAAGCAAGTGTGATGCACATAAACAAACAACGGAAGTTAGGTCGACTGGAAAATCTATTTCGTTTGACTGATTTTAAAGTTGATATACGTATTATGACCCTATTGTAAGCCAATCCGTATCCCCTCAGGCGTACAACCATAATATTGGATCTAGCCATTTCAGTATGTGGAGGCGCCTGTTCCCTTTATGACACGACCCAGTCAAAAACGAGTTTTTTTTTATCTTTGATTGGTTAAGCTTCTCACTATCTATTCCGATGTAGATAGTGTGTGGCGTAGCAGTGTGGGCAAGTGTGCGTTTGTTACCAAGTACCAAAATGACTGCCGCTTCTTTGTGTTTTCGAGGTGTCTGTGAAGAGGATTTAGATAAGTTTTGAACGACTAGTAGATTTATACTAAAACGATGATAGAAATGTCGAGCTCCTAATGTTATTGTTAAACAAAGAATTAATCGACGTCAATTTTAGTCAGAGTTAGAAACACTCAACTTCCGACGTAAAACTGTATGTGTATATCATTTACAAGAGGACTGTGTCAACTTTGCATTGTACTCCAGTATCTCGATCACGGTTCAAGTTGTTGCCAATTACAATAAAATCACCGAAAAACCAGTACCGCTGAAATACCAGAGGAGACGACCTTCTTTGTCTTCTATCCTTCACAAGGGGTTCTGTTGAATAAGAGTGATGATAAATTTCTTGGTTTTGCTCTCAGATAAGTAAAAAAAAAAAAACAGTATAAGGTTTCTCCTCCAATTTAATTTTGAGTATATAAGAGAGAGCGAGGGAGAGTATTATTTGACTTAAAACAATTAGAAAACCTACACTGTAGAACGTCATGTTTCCTTCTTTTTTTTATACTGAAACTTCATCACAATTTAGAGGGTTTTAGCAAGGGCGAGTTCTGAAGAAGTCCTTTCTTCCTTTCGTTCTCTAGGGATTTCCTGGAAGGGCGGCAGACTCAGTCGGTGAACTATCAGCGACTCTCAATTTGCTATCACACTTTCTGAACGTCAGTACATGCACAAAAACTTCTTTCTAAGTAAACTAGCTCTTGTTTACTGATAGTAATCCATCTGATATAAGCTTCTCGATTTCCGTACTGAATTACGGTATTACTTCCGAATCATATGCCTTCACGGAGGTCGTTTACAGATTTCTGTTAGATACAATAACTCAGTTTTCTATGGTCTGGCTCGTCTTTCCAAAACAAAGCGACAAAAACTGACAAAAAAATACTAAAAATGTCTACGAACACTAGGAATGAGCTATCGTATACCTCTGACACATTTCATTCTTTAAATCTTTTCTATTGATTACTTGTGTTCCTTATCCTGAGGCTAATCTTCCGAAGGGAGGGAGATTAATTTAAGTTTAAACTTCCGCACCGAGTCGTGTACCTCCACAATGAACGTGCTCTCCTAGTAATAAACATACACGGGAGATAACAAAAAACAATCGAGTGTGGGTGTCCAACAAGAGGACTTTAAACCCGATCCGTTTTATGGATCAGCATGGTTACAGACTTCTCCATTTCATTTGGTCAACATAGAGGTTTATGTGACCATTCCCGCTTTCGCTCGCACAGAGAGGAACTGTATGTTCATTAGCGTAGCATTATTTTGGGTGCTGACTGTCCTGTCGCGCCCTTTATTAATTTTTTATTTTACGTGATAAATTTTTTCGAGAAATTTTCGGCGCTGAGGAAGGCAGTACATTCTTCGCACTCGTCTCTGCTCCAATGCTTTGAGCTCGCTTAGTTACCCTTTCAGAGTCTGCTAGATTTCCCTTTAATCGTCATTTTTAATCGTCAAAGCGAGACCAGAGAAAGCGAGCAATGTCTTACTCAATTAAGTCAAAATTTCATTGCAGCCTTCGTTTCAATCTGTTATGTGACTGACGACCTTAAATGGCTAATTTTGGTCACGCATTTTTCAGCATCTAAGGGAAATACAGAGTGTGGAAACGCAGTCTTGGCACACAAACACTAAAAGAAGCGAAAACGTTATGCTAATCCACCCTTAGTGAACAAAGCTGTAGAAACACTCTCCTACAACTCGTGTTTCAGTTTTCACAACGTTTCTCGTTCTTAAGAACATCCGATCGTGTTACCGTACTCCAGGTTACGTCTACTGAAGACGTGCAGTCCGTCGTTAAGTAGATGAAAAAAAAAACCGTTCCTATGTACTAGTGTACAAAAACAGGACAGTGTAGGCGTGAAATGAATGCGAGACTTCCTCTTTCTGTGATACGTATGACGAGTGTTTCAGAATTTTCCATTTCATTTAGTCAGCATGTTAGCTTGTGAACCGAAAGGAATTGCATATTACGGGCATAAAAAATTAGTTGAGTAGGTGCTGGTTCTCCTATATACCATAGTATATCTTATGCGAAAAAATTATTTCGCGATATTTTTGGTCGATTCTTAATCTCGCACAGTGGCAGGCGAAGTTAAGGAGGAAGGAAGCCGAGTCAAGGAAGGACATTCTACCCACCCCACTTCGTTCCTGTGTTTGATCTTCAGCGTACAATGACGTGGCGCGGCGTTCGATTGCGAGTAGTTTCTCTTTGAAAGTCAAACATGTGCGGGCAGTATCCTACTAACTTAAGTCTAGCATTACGTGGCAAACACAAAAAGAAACAAAAGAGCCACGATTAATTTACTCTTGGCTAACAAACCTGTGTAAACATTCGCCTACTGCTACTGTCTTAGTGTCCACAGCTTTTCTCGTTCTCTTTAGCATTCGTTCGTATTACCTCGTTAAACGATGGAAAAACGCGTGGCCGATGGCCGTGGCGAATAATAACACTAAAAAGTTGAACTCTACAGATTTATTTTCATTAGCATTAGCTTGGCGATGTTGAGAAACATGTCGTTCCTTATAGGATAATGATTTGTCAAAGACAATTTGCATGTGAAGTTTCAAAATGTTTTTCCGGCGTTTCATGTCGAACAAAATTGCCATTAAACTGTCAAAGCAAAACGATGGGAAACAGCAGAGAAGAAAAATATCATAGGCCCATCAATTACACCCTATACCGGAACAAATTCAGTTTAAAATTGGGAAGTTTATTTATAGGCGCAAACTAGATATAAACTCACGGGCCTGTATTCGAAAGAGCACAGTACTAAAGAGATTTGTGCATCTAGATTTAGGGTGCTTACCCAGAGGAAGACTGTTCATAGCTCTCGGTCAGGGGGTAGTTGGCAGGTGAAGAAAAACAAAGGAGGTTATACGCGGGATTCTTGTTGACGTCATATTTTACATTTTGGCTCGTGAGGCGACTTTGCGTGCAGGTATCTTTCCAGATACGAATTGACTACAAACAGTGAAAGAGTTTTCAAAACTTTGTACATTTTTAGATCTGATTAGGTGTAATATTCAAGGATAATTGTCTTGCAAAAACTGAAACTGAATTTCTGGGTGACAAAACCGCTAACAATACTTTCTTTGTAATAATTTGAGTTTTAAACCCGCGTTACACAAAAAAGTGCATTCAATACATCGGGTCATTCAAATTCCTTGGCATAGTTAGTCCTGCAGTTTGACCTTTCAATATGCAGAACTGATCTTTTTTTGCACTTCCATCAGAAACTGAATCGCTTATCCTAATGTAGCGAATATTGTAAACAAGGATTCTCCCATAATAGGCTACCAGGTGCAAGGACATAATATCATTTGTACTTTGTGGATAATGACGTAAATGTAGTAGACAAAAAATAATATCACACAAAAGAAAATTGACTACAGATCATGAACTCATTTGTCCTTCAGCGTCAAGAACCATACATAAAATTCCCGTTATAACTCCCCTCCTCCTTTAAAGGCGGACTACCGTCTTGTCTTTTTTCTCTTTCAGCTACCCCCACACCTCCTTTGTTTTTCTTTCACCTGCCAACTACCCCCTGACCGAGAGCTATGAACAGTCTTCCTCTGGGTAAGCACCCTAAATCTAGATGCACAAATCTCTTTAGTACTGTGCTCTTTCGAATACAGGCCCGTGAGTTTATATCTAGTTTGCGCCTATAAATAAACTTCCCAATTTTAAACTGAATTTGTTCCGGTATAGGGGTGTAATTGATGGGCCTATGATATTTTTCTTCTCTGCTGTTTCCCATCGTTTTGCTTTGACAGTTTAATGGCAATTTTGTTCGACATGAAACGCCGGAAAAACATTTTGAAACTTCACATGCAAATTGTCTTTGACAAATCATTATCCTATAAGGAACGACATGTTTCTCAACATCGCCAAGCTAATGCTAATGAAAATAAATCTGTAGAGTTCAACTTTTTAGTGTTATTATTCGCCACGGCCATCGGCCACGCGTTTTTCCATCGTTTAACGAGGTAATACGAACGAATGCTAAAGAGAACGAGAAAAGCTGTGGACACTAAGACAGTAGCAGTAGGCGAATGTTTACACAGGTTTGTTAGCCAAGAGTAAATTAATCGTGGCTCTTTTGTTTCTTTTTGTGTTTGCCACGTAATGCTAGACTTAAGTTAGTAGGATACTGCCCGCACATGTTTGACTTTCAAAGAGAAACTACTCGCAATCGAACGCCGCGCCACGTCATTGTACGCTGAAGATCAAACACAGGAACGAAGTGGGGTGGGTAGAATGTCCTTCCTTGACTCGGCTTCCTTCCTCCTTAACTTCGCCTGCCACTGTGCGAGATTAAGAATCGACCAAAAATATCGCGAAATAATTTTTTCGCATAAGATATACTATGGTATATAGGAGAACCAGCACCTACTCAACTAATTTTTTATGCCCGTAATATGCAATTCCTTTCGGTTCACAAGCTAACATGCTGACTAAATGAAATGGAAAATTCTGAAACACTCGTCATACGTATCACAGAAAGAGGAAGTCTCGCATTCATTTCACGCCTACACTGTCCTGTTTTTGTACACTAGTACATAGGAACGGTTTTTTTTTTCATCTACTTAACGACGGACTGCACGTCTTCAGTAGACGTAACCTGGAGTACGGTAACACGATCGGATGTTCTTAAGAACGAGAAACGTTGTGAAAACTGAAACACGAGTTGTAGGAGAGTGTTTCTACAGCTTTGTTCACTAAGGGTGGATTAGCATAACGTTTTCGCTTCTTTTAGTGTTTGTGTGCCAAGACTGCGTTTCCACACTCTGTATTTCCCTTAGATGCTGAAAAATGCGTGACCAAAATTAGCCATTTAAGGTCGTCAGTCACATAACAGATTGAAACGAAGGCTGCAATGAAATTTTGACTTAATTGAGTAAGACATTGCTCGCTTTCTCTGGTCTCGCTTTGACGATTAAAAATGACGATTAAAGGGAAATCTAGCAGACTCTGAAAGGGTAACTAAGCGAGCTCAAAGCATTGGAGCAGAGACGAGTGCGAAGAATGTACTGCCTTCCTCAGCGCCGAAAATTTCTCGAAAAAATTTATCACGTAAAATAAAAAATTAATAAAGGGCGCGACAGGACAGTCAGCACCCAAAATAATGCTACGCTAATGAACATACAGTTCCTCTCTGTGCGAGCGAAAGCGGGAATGGTCACATAAACCTCTATGTTGACCAAATGAAATGGAGAAGTCTGTAACCATGCTGATCCATAAAACGGATCGGGTTTAAAGTCCTCTTGTTGGACACCCACACTCGATTGTTTTTTGTTATCTCCCGTGTATGTTTATTACTAGGAGAGCACGTTCATTGTGGAGGTACACGACTCGGTGCGGAAGTTTAAACTTAAATTAATCTCCCTCCCTTCGGAAGATTAGCCTCAGGATAAGGAACACAAGTAATCAATAGAAAAGATTTAAAGAATGAAATGTGTCAGAGGTATACGATAGCTCATTCCTAGTGTTCGTAGACATTTTTAGTATTTTTTTGTCAGTTTTTGTCGCTTTGTTTTGGAAAGACGAGCCAGACCATAGAAAACTGAGTTATTGTATCTAACAGAAATCTGTAAACGACCTCCGTGAAGGCATATGATTCGGAAGTAATACCGTAATTCAGTACGGAAATCGAGAAGCTTATATCAGATGGATTACTATCAGTAAACAAGAGCTAGTTTACTTAGAAAGAAGTTTTTGTGCATGTACTGACGTTCAGAAAGTGTGATAGCAAATTGAGAGTCGCTGATAGTTCACCGACTGAGTCTGCCGCCCTTCCAGGAAATCCCTAGAGAACGAAAGGAAGAAAGGACTTCTTCAGAACTCGCCCTTGCTAAAACCCTCTAAATTGTGATGAAGTTTCAGTATAAAAAAAAGAAGGAAACATGACGTTCTACAGTGTAGGTTTTCTAATTGTTTTAAGTCAAATAATACTCTCCCTCGCTCTCTCTTATATACTCAAAATTAAATTGGAGGAGAAACCTTATACTGTTTTTTTTTTTTTACTTATCTGAGAGCAAAACCAAGAAATTTATCATCACTCTTATTCAACAGAACCCCTTGTGAAGGATAGAAGACAAAGAAGGTCGTCTCCTCTGGTATTTCAGCGGTACTGGTTTTTCGGTGATTTTATTGTAATTGGCAACAACTTGAACCGTGATCGAGATACTGGAGTACAATGCAAAGTTGACACAGTCCTCTTGTAAATGATATACACATACAGTTTTACGTCGGAAGTTGAGTGTTTCTAACTCTGACTAAAATTGACGTCGATTAATTCTTTGTTTAACAATAACATTAGGAGCTCGACATTTCTATCATCGTTTTAGTATAAATCTACTAGTCGTTCAAAACTTATCTAAATCCTCTTCACAGACACCTCGAAAACACAAAGAAGCGGCAGTCATTTTGGTACTTGGTAACAAACGCACACTTGCCCACACTGCTACGCCACACACTATCTACATCGGAATAGATAGTGAGAAGCTTAACCAATCAAAGATAAAAAAAAACTCGTTTTTGACTGGGTCGTGTCATAAAGGGAACAGGCGCCTCCACATACTGAAATGGCTAGATCCAATATTATGGTTGTACGCCTGAGGGGATACGGATTGGCTTACAATAGGGTCATAATACGTATATCAACTTTAAAATCAGTCAAACGAAATAGATTTTCCAGTCGACCTAACTTCCGTTGTTTGTTTATGTGCATCACACTTGCTTATCGGTTTCTCCTGTGCATAATCTTCATAAATGTGTTGATATGCTTGAAAAACATCTTTTCGCGTTTCGTACAAAATTAAAATGGGAAAAAAAAATGCTATCGAAACAGGTGTGATGTGCTCTCTCGCAGTGGTGGTCAGTTTATTAATGTGTAATACCCGTAGGATTGTTTTTAAAGAAACAAAACTTGTGGGCCTGATGCACCGAGCGTGGGACTGACGAAGGACAGACACACAAAAGGTGAACCGTTTTTGAGAACCAACTTCCTTTTCGCGAACCGTTCGTATATGTAAGTCATGCAAGGTTTTTAAGCCTTGTGCATGGCCCATAGTTTCCTTGCTGACAGGATAATACCTAAGAATTATCTTTTGCTTGTACCTTTGGTGCGTCACCTATTTCATCCTCTATTGTTGATAAAAATAACTTCTTAAGTGTAACACGGAAGCTAATAATTAATTCATAAGTCCGACCAAATATAGACTTCATTCAGTTAACAGTACTCTTAACTGGCTTTTAGACTTGAGTCGAGTCTAACATCGTACTGAGTTCCGATGGAAACTTCTGCTTCAAGGAGAACACTAACGAAACGTCCCACTATTGTGGACTATGTTTACAACGAATGGTTTTTAAAGTAAAATTAAACTTTGTATTGACAAAACGACTAACGAGTTTCTGTTTTTATCATGTATAACTTGACTTCTGGTAACATTTCATGAAAGAAAGCCAAAAGAAACGTAGTCTACGCCTGTTCCCGGGCAAGACTTGAAACATTGGAAACAAAACTCAGAAATGAATTTCAAGTTGATGTGCGCAATTTGGAACAACGTTACGTAAAACGTGCTTCTCTACAAACTCAACAATAATTGTAGCTCAACTCATGACTCCCAAATCGGAAGTAACAAAGATACGGGGCTATAATTGTCGTGACGGGCGGAGGGGATCGCAAAAGCTGCAATCACTAGATTCCTATCGTGTACAAAGAAAAAACAAACGATTATGAAGTGGCTTTATTTTGTTATCATTGCTTATCGTTCCATCTCATCTCATTAGTTGAGTTCTCTAACTGTAAGCTACTTATAGGCACGTACTCTTGCACAAAGATGAGCTGGTTAAAATCATGCAACATTACCCGATCCACAAGGTGCTACTGGTGCGAAACGAGTAATGACTTTGAAAACCTCTTCAATCCAACAGGGCAGAGGAAAATAAAAACGAAAGCAAGGAAAAACGTGTCCGTTTTTCCTTCAGAAGAATGACCCACAGACTTTCTTTTTTGAATGAATGAATGACCCACAGACTAAAGGTTTCGTTGTTTCGTTTAAAAAGGTAAATTTATGTTGTTGAGAAAAATAACCTCAGGAACACGCCCTGATGCGTGGGCAGAGAGAACATTTTTGGTTGTCACGCGTCGACAACACACGGCTGGTGACAAGCAAGAGAGGCAAGCATCCAGAATATGTCAGCCGAATAAGCTGTAAATAAAGCAGGTGCACTGTGCATCGTTAAGTCAAGCACTGTTCTTTAAAACTGTCCACAAAAGCTCAGCAGGAGATTTTGCCTTCGACAGATACGTGGGCGCTAAATCGTCTTGGTCAAGAAGTCTGATTGCCTCGTGTCGATAATGTCTGCAGCAAGGACCCTACCAAAATCTTGATGGAACGAAACGCGGCGTGTGAAGGCCCCCGTAGCGGTTCATTTGCACTGCTGTCCTTGCTTACTTGACCTATGAACTTGGCGCTCGTCAAATTTTTAAATGTCTACGATAAAAGATAACGTGGAAAAACCATGAACAATGACAGCGCTATGTGAGGTTGTTCCTTTTAAATTATAGCAAGTACTTCTCTTTCTATCAGCTAATTGGAAGTCGGAATCAGAGACTGTTTAGCTGACGAAGTTAAATTAATTAACTTTAACAGCAGCGTTTGATAAAATGGTCGATATATACGCGACAAATGTTTCCGGACACTTCCGGTCTAACTTCCGGTTTCTATAATTTAGTGCGGTAGACGCCTTTCTTGAGAAACTCTTTAACCACGTGATCGATGACTACCCACGCATCCGTACTCGCCTATATTTTGTGAAGAAAACATTTTTGAATTACGAAATAAAAGCTTCGATCGACCTTTCGTAAAACTAGAAAACACAACTGCAAAGGCGATCACTTTAATCCTTTTAAAATAACCCTTTCTAGACGGAATCCAATACCGTGACGAGAGCGACTTTACATCAACACCACCAAATAAGTCCGTAAAAAATTTACGGCACTTCTCGACATCCCTTCGGGATTGGTTCGTATTTACTCGGAAATGGTTGTCATGGCTTTGTTGTGGCATAATGTTGTCCTCCTACGCGTGTATCACGCAGTTCTGTCGCTCGTCATTACGAATGTTCAACGAGCCGTAACGCCTACTGATTATATGCATAATTGGTTACATCACCAAAACGGTCCACACGGGTTATCGGTGGCTCATTTCTCTTGGTATCTGCCTAGCGAGGGACCACAGCTCTGTAGCGGAAAACACTTAGGAAAATTTCAACCCGTTTCCAAGCACTGAAGCTAAGAACCTAGACGGTAAGAGCCTCACAGGATTCTAATTGGGCATGTTAGCAATGGCTTATCCACGTTTTCCAGCATTTGAAGGTAACTATCATATGATTTTTTATAAGATAACACGAACAGTGGGTCAACTCTGTGTTTTTATGTGAGAATAGAAACAAGTATGGTTCTGGAGTGAAGCTATAAAATACATTAACTCTCTTCATCTATGCATGAGAATTCTCTACTTCCCTTAAGCTGATACAGTTCGAATGTAATTTACAAAGTTTAAAGCGGTCTTTCTTCTTCGCATGAGTGATCACCGCACGCACTTCACTCGTATATAATTTGTCCCTGTAGAATAAGTTCAGTTGCTGTGTAAATAGAAACTTAACATAAAGTGGGGCATTCCAACAGCACCAACGTGGTAACTAAAAACAGACTCTAGAATTCAGAGCGGCGCTGTATCGGAAACGTTTTACTACACAGATCAGTTGTATATATAGCAGTTGCTTGACTAATTGTGACAGCCTGCATGTGCTGTTTTTAAGGAAGTTCACTTCATTTTTTCCCTGCCCTTCGAGAGTTGTAATACGATTGTTTGAAAACAAGAAGTCTAAGTCGTATACACTCTAATTTATGACTAGAAGAAAGCCACAAGAACGGTCACTTCTGCGCAAAGTTAATTTCTAGAGAATAACTGTTTTGAAGACAGTTTGTGAAATATATGCAGAGGTCGCCCACACAATGTTTCAAGCCATCTCTGAAACAACTCTCGCTTTCTAGCTGCAAGCAACAAAATTGCGACGACATCGTTCACAGCGTTACTAGAAGCGATTTCTTCCGGGTAATTCAGCTCCAAAGAGAAATTTCTCGATAGGTAGAACTACATTCACATCACTCTTTGAACCATAGTCCATCCAACTAACGTGCGTGGGTGTAAACAGTGTGGAGATCTTGTGTCTTCGACTAAAAACCGCTAAATATTGCTTTTTCATCATTCGTAATCCTCTTTTTGAGGCTGAAACCTAGCGGAGACCTTTCCAATAATAAGGTTGCTCAATGCTTAAAGAAGTGAACATCGAAAAAGGAAAAATAGCTCCATTCAAACTCTCTGTCACGCCCACTATGTCCAGGGGTAGAGGGAGGGGGGGGGGGGGGGGGTTTACTGCCTCAAACTAAGTTAAGACTTTTTTCCAATAAAGCAGGATAACTACAGCAATACATGCATTCAAGGCATAGCCACAAAACAACCCAATACCATCTTGATGAATTTATAATAAATTCAAGTAGACTTGGAGAGCGCCCACGATTTACAATCGCCACGCAGCTGTTCCTCGGCCTCGGCTAAGCCACCAACCAACGCATATACAAGCCAGTTTATTAGAACCAAAGCAACTAACATCACCAGACGAAAACTGAAAAAAAGTAACAACAGAAGGGAGAACAAGTCTCAGATAATCGAAAACTCGTTTCTAAGACAGAGGCGGGAGGGTTGACCAAAAAAAACAAATTGGAAAATATACGATACAAAAAAACAGAAAGCGATATTGGAACGAGGGCGAAAGATTGACGGCAAATTTATAGGTGGCTTTTCTGTTGATTTCTTGCCCGTGTGAGTGGGTTTAAAAGGCAACTTTCTCAGTAAAGAAAAACAAAATTGGAAAAGCCAGTGAAGTAAAGAATAAACCGAAACAAAAGTTCCAGAAAGGATCAGTTAGCCAAGCAAACTAGCCGGGCTCGTGTAGGTTGCTTTGTTTGGTCAGAGCGAATATAGTGCTAAACAAAACCTTTAGAATGAAACCGCGAGAGAACTGAGCAGGCAAGCAACATAACGGGCTCTTCTGCTAGAAGGCGGACAACGTAAGATTCACTGAGTTCTTTTCGTTGCTGGAAACCGCATAAAACAAAAGGCTGATGGTAGTGCTAAAATATTGAACACATCAAGACGTCATCCATATAATTCCATAAAATAACTCTCATCAGAAGAAAAACTACACGCCTTACTAGTCCAGAAAACACAACGTTTTATGTTCAAAAAGGCTATTTCTCGCTTGTTAGAATATTTGAATCCAGCTTAGGGAGAGCAATTGGTTGAAAACGTAATCAAGGTTAACATTATGATTCTATCAATCTAGGCTCCAAAAGAATGAAGCGAAATGTGTCACCTCTTAGCTTGTTGCCAGTACCATTTATTTTCGCTATCTGCAATATGGATAGTCTTTTACAATATCTACAATACTGTGATCCGATCCCAATTATTCCCAAACGTTTTTGTCGGGACTAAGGGTCTGAGAGTGAACATATTGAAAACGATAGAACCAGTCCTGAAGAACGGCCACACGAAC
>JAHPZR010026692.1:2500-28451 GCA_019787425.1 Platygyra sinensis
AACGTTTTAAGAAACGTTTACAGCCTTGATTTAAACTATGACACGGAGCTAAAAATACAAGGACGAGTTCATTCCGGAAAACTGAGGATAACCGTGCAAACACAAGTGAAGTTGAAGTGGGAAGACAAGTTCAAAGTGTTCGTCAACAAGGTTTGTAAGTTTTTAAGATTTTCAAACCATGGACTTTAATAGGCCACTTGCACTAAGAAGTCATGTGACATCGTTTTTATGAAAATGAAAGTTACATGATTTTGCCTTCGAAACACTATTAGTGGGTCATCTCTCAAACAAAGTAATAGTGATTTGGTTTTTCAAACCCGCACCATTTGCTTAAAATAAGAAAGTCTGTAGCTGGTCACGTGACCAAAACTTGATTTATAAAATCATGAATTACCGTTTTCTGACACAAATTTTACACTTAGACTTAAAGGGAAATGTTGAAAAGATGATGTGGTAATGTTTATGGCACATCTGAACGTAACTATCAAACATTTAACAAGATATAAACAAAAAGTAGTTTTGGCCGCCATGTTGGAGGGCAAGAGTATGCCCTCCAACATGGCGGCCAATACAACTTTGTTGAAAAATCAAAGTACAATAAAATATCTCTTTTAAATGCGTTTCCTCTCAAATTTCGGATGTAAGATAATTTTCATGTGTTCTGTCAATTTTTGGCATCAGCAAGATTACAACTCACTGTTTAAGGGACGCATTGGTCACGTGACCTCTTAACTTAGTGCAAGAGGCCTATTGCTTTGCTTGGTCGTTCAGAAACGCCAGCTGGACATTTTTCTCACTAGTCGCCACCATTCCTGGAACGACCATCCTTCCTTGAAGCTTTATAGGAGATATTCTCATTTTTGTGGGGTTTGACTCGGCAAACATGACATACGCGCGGCCATTTTCAATTTTTGCAGACTTGAAGTATTCATTGCAAGAGTTGAAGTTTCCTTGCCTTCCTCTTACACCAAAATGCGCCCCGTAGTCCTCGGGACTCTGGCTCGCAGATGCTGTCTTTTTTCTGTAACTACTTTATTTCGGTGTAGAAATCTCTGAGAACCTCTTCAAGATCTTCGAGTGAGAGATTTTCAATGTCTTTCGGATTTTTTCTCTCCAAATATCTGCGTAGCTAAGTTTCGGTCGATTTTGTTTTCGTTTTTGTTTACTACTGCTTCTTCATACCAAGCTTTTTTTGTTTGTCGTCAACGGCAAACCTGAATTTATCCGATCAAATGCGACCGATACAATTAAAATTTAATTGTTCAGTTATCGATACAATTTGGGATAAATTGTTCAGCTTCCAACCAATCAGAAGCGAGTATTTACGGTAGCAGTATTATTAATGCTCAAATCAGGCTGCTGATAGCCAATCACGCTCGAGAATTTTGTAATAGTTTTGATAATAATAATAATAATAATAATAATAATAATAATAATAATAATAATAATAATAAAGCTTTTAACTTTCAGATGGGACGATGAAGACTTGAGTAGATAAGAATGTTTCGCGCGGATGACGACCTGGCAACGCGCGCCGACCCATACGATCGCTGGTATGATGGAGCTATATGAGCAGATGCTACCAACAAAGGTATACTGCTATCATAAGACCGGTACCACCCCTGCAAATGACAACACCTGTAGTATGTGTGGGAAAGGAACAGAATATGGCACACGTGATCGCGGGATATTCAGCGCTGGCCCAAAGTAAATACCTTGAGAGGCATAATGCGGCTTTAAAGGTGTTGTACTTTGAGCTTTTACGATACCTTAAGCTGGTTGACGAGGTTCCCTCATGGTACTCCAAGACACAACCCAAGCCATTGTATGAATCTCAAGATATGCAAGCGTTTTGGGATATTCCCGTCTTCGCAGAGCATAACGAGGTGAGGGCAAACCGGGTGGATGCGGGGATAGTCAACCATCGGGAAAAGATAGTGAGTACCATCGAGATGAGCTGTCCATGGGTCGAGAATCGTGGCAAGAAAAATGAGGTGAAAACACTCAAGTATGGTCCGCTTCGATGGGGGCTGAAAGCACAGTACAAGGGTTATAAGATCAACCAATACAATGTGATCATAGATGTGCTGGGAGGCTGGAGTGTGGACATGGAAAGATCCCTCAGGGTGCTCCTAGGTTCTAGGTGCAGAGAAATCTTACGGCTAATGAAGAGATCGGTCATTTCAAGTACGCTCCACATCGCTCGGACATTGAAGGCTGCTGCCTAATTGACTTTAAGATGGACTGTAAATAGTTAGTGAAATTGATAGTAACCAGTTTATTGCTAATCTTTCTAACAAATTTTAGGACGTCGTTTTTAAATTAGTCTTTACAGGTATGCGAGCCGGTTTTAATTAATGCCATTAGGTTTCTACTATTTTACACTTAGTCATAATCCCTGAAGGAACATAGGCTACGTTAATACGCCCTATGTTCTTTAGCAAGCTCAGCATCTAGAAGTACAACACTGCTTTATAATAATCATAATAATAATCATAATCGTCATCGTCATCGTCATCGTCATCGTCATCGTCATCGTCATCGTCATCGTCATCGTCATCGTTATCATAATCGTAATCGTAATCATAAGCATTGTGCATGACAAAGCATGGTGCATGCGATATTGTTACCTAGCTCGCCCTTACACATTAGGAGATCGGACGGTTGCGAGCAGAGGTTCCCTCTGGTCTCTCATAAAGTAGAAAGAGAAGATAACCTATGTCTCTCAGGGTAGTTTATCTGCAGTTAGCTTGAACTTTGCAAGGAACGCGCTGGAAACAAAGCAAATTGTGATGCCGGTATTCGCGCGTGTACGCAAGGAGATCCAGCGGATGCGAGCAGAGGCTCCCAAGCCATCCATTTATTGATATATATTTCTTCACATATTTCGTATCAAAGTTTCATGTAAGACGTAGAAACTGAAGACTTTGAAGGTGATTGTTTTCCTTTGCCATGACCAGTCTGTTGCCCTGAATCGAAGTCGAAACTTGTGTAGCTTCATTGGACAAGGAATTTGCTACGAATAGCTCCGTAACATCGGATAGAATTTACCCATCACGTTCATCCACATTCAGTTCAGGGTAAAGCTGCCCGTAATAACAAACAAGAACAGATAAGTAGCAAACTTCGCCCGTCATGCATGTTTTTCACACTGAATATGAATGGTTTTTCAAAAACTGAACAACGCAACTTCATTTAATTGAACCTGGCCACAAGTTCCCCCGCCTCCTATACTACTCCCTTCACATGAAATCTTTTCCACACCATCCCCCACAAAAGCTGAATCAAGATTTGTAAAACTAATCACTTAATAAGAATTTTGAATTTCGTACTCCGTGATCTGGCTACACTTTGGTGATTTCTAACCATTGTCTTCGTTAACGTTTCGTGCATCTTTCGAAAACATGAAAAGTACTTGGGCAAGTGCAGTTATTCGCAAAAATCCCCTCGTAATGCATGTTTACACGTTCAGGACAAAGAAAACAAAATATTTAACAATTATTCCATGAACGCCCGTTGGCTATAACCAATCTCGTATCCAACAAGCGCGAATTGAAATAATTGTTTTATTTAATTCGGTACGCTTGTATACTTGGAAATTATAGCTAAATTTTATTGGTTTTAATTTTACAAAACTACCGGAAGTTGATGTGGCAAAAACAACGTCAAGTGGTAAGTCACATGGCATGTCCGCCGTTTGTAACTGACTTAGTTGAACGAAAATTTGAAAGCGAAGCCGGCGAGTCTGCTCAACGAAAATTACCATCAGCTATAATTTAAGGAACGTCTACCAAACCAAAGGATATTCAACCTTGGTCAGAAAGTGTGAAAAGCTTTCAAGTTTGAGTCATCGAGAAGAGTTTTAGTTGTGCACTGGCACATAACACCTTGTAAAAGTACTGCGAAAAACTATGATCGTCATTTGCCAGATGTTGGGTCAAAATTTTTAATTTCTCGACAACTCTATCAGCGTTCCCTTGCTGTGGCTGCCTTCGTATTTGTTCGAGCTGGATATGTGGAGATGATTGCTGGCCAGTTTCAGAGTCAGGGAAAGAAAATATCTTAGCATTGGATTCGTCTTCAGTATCTTCGAGACCCTGATGGTTTTTCGTGGCTGGCAAAGATTCGAGCCGACGCTTAATTCGGTTCAGCTCATCAAAATACTCAACTCCTTGATGGATTTTTCGTAAGGACAGAATTGTTGGCGTTAGCTGGCGTTGAATCTCTTATCCTGGCCGGCCAAAAAAGAGACTGAGGTAAAACTAGGTCATCCTCTGTAGTTTTGCGGCATTTTTGCTCTCTGCCCGTCCGAGCTCACCACTGTCGAACAGTTTCGTCATCTGTTTATTGGAAATTGGTTTCTGACCGTTTCGTATGGGCGCTATTAGACCGGCAATGTTGCCTGTTTTTCTGAGGTCTTGCAAATAATGCTCTAATGCTTTATTTGCCTCATAAAAGCAGGGTCAGAGATAGTGGAAACGGTTGGTTGAGGGGCAGCGAGGAGGAGACAATCAATGGAGGCTCTCAATATGGATTTCATTGATGGATTTTTGGTAAACTGACAGTGTGCCATCTTTATTCCTCGCAGACATGCAAAACTCTTCCCAAAAACATTCAGTTCCTCTTTTGACATTTCTCCTAACGGTTTTGAAAATTTGGTGCCACCAGAACTAGCACGCCAGTCAGTAATATTAAGGTAAAAATTGTTGTTGTACCATTGAATATTCTCATTCTGAACTTTATGGCTTTTTTGTTGTTACTGGGTCGGCATTGTCCTTAATGTCTTATATTTCTTATTCAGACAGCACACCAAATCGATTTTTTTTTCATCCAATTTTTTGCCGACGGAATTAACTTGGCTTCTCACAAAAAATGTTATGCCAGGCCACATTTGCCGCATTAATTTCCATATAAGGTCAAACGTAGGCATAATGGCTGGTAACCGAGATACAGTGAACCAATCAGAAAGCTAGAACTGCATTTTCCGAAGTTGAGAATTTAATAAAATAATAATAACTATATGGGGTAAACACAATTATTGTTTTCCCAGTAGATTACATTGTGTACGTGGCAATATGTTCAAAAAAACAACTTGTTAAAAATCCCAACTGGCTGGAAACAGACAAGTTAGCAATATATAAAGTGTGTGTGTGGATCATTGACCACTAATTCATCGAGTGGAAAGGAGGAGGATTTGAACCAGGGAACTCTGGGCCGGGTTGTTCGAAAGCCGGTTAACGTTAACCCAAGATTAAGTGTTAACTGAAGCACTATTTTTTCTTGGTTAAAAATGTTTTTCACGTCTAACGTTTGGTGTAGTTTGAGATTACTACAGCTAAAACCTGGGGGGCAAACGTCATAAGCAGAATCCGGCGCCAAAACCACACTTTTTAGAGCTCTGCCAAAAAAGAGGAATTAGGAAGAGAGAGAGAAAAGGGGAAGGAAAGAAAGAGAAAAGGAACAGCGTACAAAAATAGAGATAGGAATTGAATCCTGAAATTCCCTAAGGAATACCGCTGCCGAAAGAAAGAAAGAAACCTTTAACCAGATGTAATTAAATCTGTATGCTAAAACGAAAAACCACTTAAAGAAATGTTGATCAACCAACTATTTGTTTTCGTTTACGTCTGTTCCCGCTATATCCATAGATGTCTTTAGTTTAGCCATGTGGATTACATTAACTTGTCAAAAATATCTATGTAGCTTCTACTAGCAAATCACGAGAGTCTAAAATCAGTCTATTCAAGTCCCATTCTGCACGATGTTTCGTCGAAATCCAATGATAACCCCTTATTGTCGTCATTTGGTACAAACAGCACAGGTCAGCTCCCTTCCGTTGACATATGGAAGACACGGAAGAGCACCACAAGCTCCTTCCACCGGGTACAGTAAGGCGCCATCCTTACTAGTTTGACTACCAGGGACATACTCTGCATCTTCGTCAACACAAATGTAGTCACGTTGCTTCTTGTGGTTGTAGTATTCAGTCATCAGGTACCCATGATACTCCTCGGTCCAGCCAGACGGGCAATCATTCCTTGCGGGCATCATTAGCATTGAACCACGTGACTTGACGAAGCAAATCACGCACGGTGCATCATGGTCAAAGAGGCTTTTCTTAAATGGGTTAAAAGCGTGGACTTCATATTCAGTGCCATACACGTATCCCGAGCTCTGCGATCCATCTTTGTACTTGTCGTACTTTGGATTGTTTGGAAGGCAAAGATAATTTACTCCGCCACCTTGGTGACTGTAATGATCGCCACCAATTATACCTAATACACCAGAAAAGTTCTCATTATTCTCAAAAGAATGTGCAACCAATTTTTTTCTAGCTTTCTACTTTTTCCTACTATACGCGTAACTGATACAAAGCCTCTGCGACCTTTTATAAATTGATTATATTCTTTTTTATGTATATTTAGCGTCAAAAATGGCAAGTGTTTTTATATTCGACATCCATCATATCGACTAAGATCTTTCTAGAAGTTCAGTCTATCCTAAGTCCGACACCTAAGTTTGTGTCCAGAAGGAAACACATCCGTTACCAACAGTGTGAGGATAATTTTTGTCAATTCGCGCATTTTAAAACATTAGAAAAAACTCTTTATTAATTATATCTAGAATAGCAACTTTACAGTTTTTTCTCCTCCATCTTTGCTGTTCGTTTTTTTCGTTAAAGTTTAGAGCCTGATAGTTTCCTTTGTAGGCAATATCTTCTAAATTACATCAATAGACTATGAGGTCTCATAGTCTCTTGATTGTATATATGTTATTTTTCTGTTCCCTTTTTCTGTCAGAAGTGGTAATTGCAAGTATTGTAACTTGTTTTGTTCTTTTATTTTGTTGTTAATGTTGATAATTAAAAAGATTTCTAGAAAAGCCGATTCATAAGCTGATCACTTGATGTACCTTTGTAAACAATTTCAGTGCCACTAGGACAAGTGGTCCTTCCCCACCGAACATACTTGACCCCAGACTCCCCAGTTTGTCCTTTTTCTCCTTTCTCTCCTTGTGCTCCTACAGCTCCGGGCTCTCCTTTTTGACCAGGGGGGCCTGGGACAGAAACACTGGAACCAGGCTTCCCATCCTCTCCTGCAGTAAAATAAAAACTTGATTCTTTATACTAGAGGGTCAAGATGGCCTTTAATGAAACGTGAAACAGAATATGAAAATGAGAAGTTAAACCATATACTGAGGAGAGGGGAAAACCGTATGAGGGACTCAATCTGGTACTTGTAGTCAATGACGTGATGTGAATCGCTTGTTGTCTCTGGAAGCAGACTATTACGGAGAAAAGTGAATCCAACTAGTCATGAGGTAGCTGTCAAAACAATTCCAGCTGTACACTGTAGAGTTCATGTACCATAAGTAAATGTTTTACTGACATTATTAATTCGCTGTAACTCAGAAGCTCAGTTGTTTCTATGCTTATCCAAGCATAATTTTCGAATGATGAACTGGATTCAAAATTTACGTACAACAGGTCCCTGAAATTTGGCATGAATTACAAAAGTCATTTTCTAGCAAAAGTTTATCATATCTTACCTTTACGTCCTGGGGTACCTGACTTTCCCGGCATTCCTGGTGTACCGGGTACTCCAGAAATCCCTGGGGTACCCGGTTTTCCCGGAGGTCCTGGAGGTCCAATGGGACCTTCTCTGCCGTCACGGCCGTCTCGGCCTGATAAGTTTCAAAAGGAAAAATTGAAAACCTGTCTTTAAAAACGACCACTAGAAACGAAACTGTGCCAACAGCTGTAACGGTTTTCAAATTTCATTTAGTAACTGATTTGCACAAACCTTTGAGGTAAGATAAAAACCCCCAGTCACTCCCTCCTTTTGGAGACATATCAGAACAATTGTTACCATTGATCCTGTAAGAAGGAAGTCCCAAAAAAGTAAAAAAGTAGTCATGTGACAGACATAGTTATATTTATAATCCTAGGTCGTTGGAAATCAAATGCTTTTCAGAAGTACATTAGGGTTCCCTCTTTGTCCCCCTAGCCACTGATAGCTAATTTTTCTCAATCGGAATTACTTGTAAGGGCGGCACTCCTATACTGTGAACCTACTTTTATATTCAAGTTTAGTTGTACTTGTTTACGATTTGTTTGCAAGGGCAGCATTTCCTCATTTTGTGCCATGTTTTTGACAGTTTAATTTTTATTGACGCTATGGTTAATGTTTTTAAATTTCTAAGTGTTCCTCTACAACTGGCGCGGAGTTGTACTAATCTGAAATGCCTCCAAGAGCAGCATTTCTCTATCTTGGTCAGCCAATTTTACAAGGGTTTTTGGTTGATTATGCTTTTATTAGAATAACAGTTTATTTTTTGGTATTCCTGTGCCAGTGTTAATAATTTTTCTTATGAGATGCATTTTCTTGCGTAGGACTGCTTTGTCATTGACATTCTGTGCATTTAGCGTGTTTTTGCTTAATTTTCCCTTACCTTTCTGGGCTGCTATTTATTGTATATATTGCAAGAAACGAAATGTTGATGTTTTAATAAATGTGGCTTTGGGCCTTTGCCTTCAGCCAATTTTACTCCATGTTATACCTTTTCTCTTTGTTTTGAGCCCAGAAACGAGCTCAGATAAATGCATCTCATGTATTTCACATTTTGATGAGAGAAGGGAGGCATAATTTGGAGATTGTTTTTCTCTCGCTGATAGTTACCTTCTTACACTACTTAAATCATTATTTTTGCTAAACAATACACATGTAACTTACAAAGTATCTTTTTAGGTGGATCTTATCCTTTTATTCGTCTATATAGTCAAATCATTTTTACGAATTACAATTTTAGAATTGTTTTCGGGATTTCCGAGGTTAAAATTTCAGATTCCTTGTGCTTGACAGAATACTGTCTATGTGGGAGAATCATGGCGCCTTTTCCAAACAAGGAAGGAAGGACATATGGACAAAGTCAGACAAACAAATGAAGACCTTCATAAAAGAAACACTCTATCAGCCGAAAAACGGATGGACAAAGAGGAGGGAGGTCTAGCATGGCTCACCATGGAATGCCAAAGTGGTGTTGGCTGGGGAAACGCAGAGATCGTAGTAAGAGAGAGAGGATTAAAACAAAGGAAAGTTGTCGAAGGAATTGAGTCACTACGACAGAGACATTACGGAATGAGAGTCCTTAACAATTTTGACCATGTTGAAACATCGAAACCAATCCTAAACTCCTTCTTTGATCGTGAAAAAGACTGTGGAAAACCATGAATTATCACAAAAAGTACAAGTTCTTGACATGAATGAATGAAACTTTATTTAACCACGGGCAATTCATCAGCTATTTACAGAAAGTTAAAAACTAAAACTACTCAACTATAACTATAAACTACACTATATTAAAAAGCTGCTTTCCGTGAATGCCGTGCCTCAGACTTCATTTCCCGCGCAATTTGACATCATTTACGCGTCGTGAAAGGATCGCGATACGTCATGTGCGGTTACAAAGTTGAACGACAGAAAAACGATCCACCGTATTGGTAACTTTTTTAAACAACCTGAAGATGACCAGTAAAACTAGTCAAAACGTCGGTTTTAAAGGAAATTTTAACCTCGGAAAATCCCGAGAACAATTCAAAAATTTTAATTTAAAACATGAGAGGTGAAAGTACCAATACCACTGAAGTTTTGTTGGAACTGGAGATCTTCAATAAAGTTGTTAAATTTGTGGTTGTCCTTGTCCCCATTTTATTTAGCAGGGTACATTTCCCATAAAAATCTTCAATTTCCTTCTTGACTTACAATCGTCGGACGGTTTCAATTCTCGGACCAATTTTTTTCATACTTTTTTGTTCGATATTAGAGAAAATTTTAGTTTGCTTTTGTCCTTGCTCAACCTATTTAATCTTTGATCATAATATGTCCTCTTTGCTTCTTATTTCATGGAGTCGGTTTACTTCTTCGTTTCCGCCAGCTTCGAATTTTTCCGATATATCCTGGTCGAAAAAAATTGCTTTTCAGATATTGCAGTCAAATTTTGGTCGCTCTTTCTGAAAGGCCTCTTCTCGTTCTCAATTTGCATCTTTACTACTTTGAATATATTGTTGTTTACTTGCATGGGCTTCCAAAGGAAAGCCCGAGTCTAAAAACGCAAGCTGTTTTATCGTGGGTGCCAAATGAGGCATCAATACGTTTGCCAGGTGCTGCTAGTTGAGGGCGTGGAAAAAGGAGAGCAAGAAATCCCGGAGTGTTCTGAGGAAAGAAAGAGGAGCAATGTTGAGCATTTCCGAACAGCTCGTTTAACGAGTTCTTTACCTCAGATTTTGAAGATAAGGCACACAAAAAGCAATTAATTAGCCAAGTATAAAATATCCAAGATTAACTTTTGTAGAGCACCGCTTGATACTGTGATGCCTAGTCCGGCTGAGTTAACACTCTTAGGGCGTCTAGTTTCTATGGAAAATGGTTATCTGTAACTTCAGAATGTATTCTTAATATTGGCTGATTGTAAAATACTGTTTGTTAGTGATTGTAAAATACGGCGGATCAGTTCTTTATAGTTATCGTGTTCCAACAGGGTGTGATGAAATTTATATGCATCCCTTTCAAGAAAGTGACCCGGCACGAGATAAGAAAGTGCTCAATGCTCGTTTTAGTTTCAACGATTTTGATTCGACTCCAGAGAAATTCAAACTGGTCGTTTTTACTCTGAAAACGTATCATATGTTTTCCGTCCACACTTCGCTGGAGAAATTTGAAAACGGTACAAGCATCGATGACTTTAAATTTGTGTTTGAGGAAAACTCGTGTGGGTAAATCACATGATTATTAAGACGTCTTCCTCTTCGAAAAGCTCCCTTTTCCATTCATACAATAGTTAAGGTTACCGCGCATGCCATCAGGGGTGCCTCGCGTCCAAGTAATATAGCGCGTCCAGTTTGAACTGTAGATACCTAAACCCCTATATCAAGTCCAAATATACCAATAATTTTGAAATAAAATGAAAATTGTCGAATTTTTCACGACTTCTAAATGCAAGAGTTCGAATCACCTTTTGAAAGCTAAAAGTCAAAGTGAATTGTGTCTTTCGCTAATTTAATTTGTTCCTCAGTTTTCAGACCCAAAGCGCTAAAACAAAGGTGTCTACGTTTCGCCATACTCAGTTACAGTGAAAAGTTATGGAACGTTTTTAATTAGAAATAGTATTAGAAAAATATAAATTGTTTGTACAAAAATTGCTCTCATTGAAAAAATATGTCGAAAGACAATTCGCAGACACGAATTTGTTGTTTATGTGTTAATCTACCCACTGTCAAAATTTGGAGGCAATCGGACAAATTCCCTATGAGTTTTAACTCTTTACAGTGTCCGCTTCAAGTGAAAAATTTGATTTGAGAAAACAAACGGGTAATTTTTACTTCCGGCCAAAACATAAAACGACCATTATTCTGCCATTATTTAATGTTTTTCAATGATTTATTTTTTACATTAGAGATTTCATGTGGATCATTACTTAAACCGAAAAATCGAAATTTGAAGAAAATTGCCGATCTGAAGATATACGGTAACAGTAATTAATAGAAGGGAATAGGGAACCATTAAAGGAACAAACAAGGATATACCAAGATGTATCATGACGGAAGGTCCACGACCTTGCACAATCTTATATTTTGCTTCCGTACAATATTTAACAAATGGTAAACGTCATAGCGTGCACCATTGAGTTATGGATGCACGCGGGAGTTTGCTAAGCACGAAAGAAGCGTAACAGTCGCACGAGGCGATAGCCGAGTGCTACTCCAGCTTCTTGAGTGCTTAGCAAATCTCCCAAGTACCTCCATAACTCAATAGTACACGCTATGGCGTTTACCATTTGTTTTATGACATAACATTGAGACATTGGAACAACAGAAGTCTTTTTATTGAGTTACATCACAAAGCGCGCGCTTTGCTTTAGTTATTGAGTACGTCAGCAGCATACACCTATGGGCAAATAAAAGATGCTGAATTAACCAATCAGAGCGCGCGCTTTGCTTCAGTTATGTTATAATATGAATAGACCTCTTTAGCTAGGGCGGTTTGTTTTCCCATTGTAGAACACATGGTATTCTCTGGAGAATTTTTCTTTTGTCCATCTTAAAATTATTCATTCATATACACGGGACTATTTGAAAATTTGAAAGCCAGAATTCTCAAGAGTATCATCACGTGGTCTACAATGGGAAAACAAACCGCCCAAGCTAAAGAGGTCTATTACGTTAGTTTCTCTTTCAGGAGTAAGCAGCTATTGTATTTTGTGCACGGTCAAGGCCAAAAAAGTTCAGAACAAAAACATACAACAAAGAACTTTGTTGAGTTTCAGTTTCTTCGTTTGAAACCGGATCCGTTTTCGTAGCCGCAGAAATAAAAGTGGGTTTTCAAATTTCTCCTGGGTAGTGCAAGCGTTAGTTCAGTTCACCTGAGTTCTACAAGATTGTAGCCTTCCACAGCAGACTGTCGAGTTTGTTTATGAGATTGAAAGTGATGTTTTAGTCAATGGAGATGATAATTTTTGATATGTCAGTCATTTCCTTAGTGTTTGTGTGACTTCGTCATGATTGTGATGGAGTCATTTTGGGCGTAAAACATTCATTGTGATAAAAAGTCTTCTCTCTGGGTCCACTAGTATGCTTTTTAAATGAAAAGGTACCCTAACATTTAAGACAAATGCAGACTCCTTTTGAGTGTGTAGTCCCGTGAGTCTGCAGACCGCAAGTTTTAATGTTCACGTGATTCTTGCAAAGAAATGATTGTGGCTTTTTGAGTTTTAAAATATGAGAAAATTGCTTTTATCTAATTTTTTTGCTGCAAGAATGTTACGGAGTATTGGTATTAATATATTCGATCACTTGTATTTGCAATCTGGCTTGCAGCTCTAATGGAGTGTAAAGATTTACGTAACGTAAAATAAATGTTCTTTGATGTGTTAATTCTGATACCCACAAACAATTGGAACCTGCCAAATAAATGAGATGATCCAGATGGAATTTTCTCATGGGACAAATAAGCCACGGCTGACTCTTAGATGAAACGAAGAATCATAAAAAGCATTTTACATCGATTGTTACGATCCCGAACTAAAAAAAGCAAGTGCGATCATTTCACCTCACATTGTTTTTTTCTGGGATTCGGCGTAACGCAATCTTGATGCAAGAAGGGTTCACTTTGTTTTCAGAACTGACACTAAAATGATGACCTCAACTATCACAAACCTTTTGTGCACATAGTTTTAACAACTCTTTACCAACTTTGATTTGGGATATTTCGTATTTTCATCATTTGGTAACAAATGAGGATAACATGGGCGTAGGTTTTTTTTTTGTTGCCTAATGTTAATGGGAAGATCATTGCACTTGTGATGAGGAGACAATATGGTTTAGTGAAGTGTGTGATGGTGGCATAATCTCAAGGCAGTCATTAGTTAAACATTCGAAAAAAACCGATGGAATACAAAATTAATTACCTTTTTTCCAAAAATCGCAGCCGTTTCTCCAAATCTGGGAGGCTAACCGATCTCTTTTCTCTGATGTGCAACATGCGCTTGACGCCTTTCTGATCATCAAAAGAAACGTTGGGGTTTGGTCTCTCGCTCCTTTGCAAAGTTTCCAGTTTTTCCTCCATGGCTCCAATGCGCTTATTTAGCAGAAGATAGTTGCAAAGCAGAAAGAGAGAGCAAACCACGAAAACAGCCACTACCAACAGGCCAGTACGAGCGGTAAGATTTGCCGGGGCAGCTTTCATTTCAGGCTGAACAGATTTTCTGTCCATGACATCTAAACTTTTTTGTTTCGCTCATGATTGTCAAAAAGAATATGCTTTAATTCTTAATCAATGACTAGCTAATATTTGGAAATCTGGTCTGATCGATGGCTTTGTGGACGCAAATGTTGACTTTTGGACGCGAGAAATGACCACTTTATCGGTAAATTAAACATTTACTAGAATTCTTTGTGTGCAGTTGCTCGCACAAATGACAAATTTCTCACTTGTAATGAAGTATTAATTTACTCGCATTTTTTGCGTCGTGGATTGTTACCTGGCTGCAGTCAGGAAAACACATTTGGTGTTACCTCACCTTAGAATGTCGTTAAAAGCCAGAGTGCGTTAAAAGCCGAAGCGCACGCTACGGTTAAAGAGGAGTAGCAGAAAAGAATAGCGAGCAAAACCAGAACAGAAGTTTTGAACCCAGAGACTACATATACGCCGCGTCCACACCGCCTCCAATTAATATTTGAGGTGACTGAAATTTTACGATCCCTGGGGGGATAACTCCCATGTATAACAGACGGAAATGCCCGTCGAAAGTTTTCAAAGCAACCCCGAAGAGGCACCATGATACTGTTTTGTGAGCGTGGCTTGAATTTTTCACTCCAAAGAATTAAGTACCAATTCGAAAGCAACAGACAATCTCCTGAGGACTTGAAGCAAGACATGTTGAATGTATTTTGTAACACTTGCTTGTGATTTCGAATTCAAAGGGGCGTGCCCGTTGCACACACTAATGACGAATTTCTCATTCATTAAATTAACTCGCATTTATTGAGTCTTGATTTGTTACCTGACTGCTGCTGCTGCAAACAAAAAATCAAATCTAGTACTGGCGTAGACGTTTAGTGCTCGCTTACTTTAGACTACCAAAAATAGTGGAGCTCAGGCGGCCCGAAAGGCCGCAAAGCGGAGCACCATAACTATAGGAACGGGATAACATGCATACCAAGCAATAGAAATCCGTGCAACTCTGTTCTCATAGTCAGCATGGCTAGCACATGGATCGCGGACGCGTGCGCCCGACGACGACGACGATGACGTTGCGCAACATGGCGGCCATACTCCAGCTAATGCCATGTCATGCAGTCTTGGTTTACAGCGTATATGCATATGTTTGATATTTAACATCCATGTTATGGTCAGTTGACACCTGTCATTGAACAAGGTATCCGCTGACAGGAGCCCATCCCTGCCGCTGACCAGTATCACGCGACCATATCGCGGGCTCAGCTTGACCGCTGACCAAATTATGGTTTCTGATTGGATCGCAGGTTAATCGCTTGTGTTTGGAAGCCGGAAAATGGTAAATCAGAATATAAAAGTTAACCGAAGAATAAAGTATCTTCTATACGAATGTTTTTCGCTGCTCTTGACTCATGGGCTCCGGGGACCCGTTTCTCGAAAGTCCCGGAAGCTTTTCGGGCCCGTAGAGTCATAGCAAAGTTTCGAACCTTACTACTAAGGAGTTGTTTATATACTCACATATTCTTAATATGAACAGAGGTTCCCTTCAGACAAGAAGTTTCAGGCGTATTACTTCTTAATTTTTAAATACAGATTAACTGAAAATGGCTTTACGGGCCCGAAAGTTTTCGGTCATTTGAGAAACAGGTCCTGGTGTACGGTTTAGGATTATTGAAAATCATATGCAAAACAGAAGGCCAAACCAATATAAACAGAAAACCTCACCGCAATAACTAAAAATCTCAAATCAAAATTCTCGCTTATCTTGGGTTTAATTTAATCGGGCTTTGAACAACCCAGCACTGGAGCTCCGCTTTTAGACTCGGTTAAATCTATATATTAGCTATATTCTGTTAAAAAAACTGATGTGAGTTTCTCTTAAAAAGTAGATCAAAAACTAACTGAAAATAATTATGAGTGCTTGTTTGTATAGATCCTGATCTAATAAAAAGATTCAACGCAACGCAAATATTGTATCAGCTTGGTAATTCTTCTTTTGTCTTTCCATTTCGTTTTTTCAAACGTGACAAAACTTGAGAACTTCTCAACTAATGTGTCATCGAAACATCATTTATTTCAATTCCCTCTAATCAAGAATGAGAAAAATTCTAAGCCTTGGTAACTTTTGCACGCTAAAAGCTATTTGACATTTATTTCAAAATTTGATTTTAAGGTGGCTCAAAACAGTTTCCAGCACTTTCCAAGACGTAGATTTTGATGGGCCATTATTACCACTCTTTATCAGTTGATGCTACAGTCATGGTATCAAAAAACCGCCCAATCATTAGTACACGTTGGTATTATTTTCGTGACACAATAGGTTACCTTAGCAACACTATAACCTGCTAAAACCACCCTTAATTTCAGCTTTAAGCGCTTATAACTCAAAAACGAGCTCGGTGACCCCCATTTTTTATTATCGAATTGTAATGAGCATGATAAACAATTCTACGAAGGGGATTCAGAGCCACCTTAAATTTCGAAAATTTTAGGTGGCTCTGAACCCCCTTCGTAGAATCTTTTTTAACTTTGCAAAAAGTTGCATCTTATCATGTTGATTACAATTCAATAATAAAAAACAGGGCTCACCGAGCTCGTTTTTGAGTTATAAGCGCTTAAAGCTAAAATTAAGGGTGTTTTTAGCAGGTCGTGTTGTTGCTATGGTAACCTATTGTGCCACAAAAATAACAGCAACTTGTTCCCCGATGATTGGGTAGTTTGTTGATACCATGACTTTGGCATCAACCGGTATAGAGTGGTTGTAATGACCCATCAAACTGTGAGTCTTGG
Source organism: Platygyra sinensis (assembly GCA_019787425.1). Taxonomy (NCBI): domain Eukaryota; kingdom Metazoa; phylum Cnidaria; class Anthozoa; order Scleractinia; family Merulinidae; genus Platygyra; species Platygyra sinensis. The sequence goes on from JAHPZR010026692.1 coordinate 19,021, forward strand.
AAAGTACTGGAAACTGTTTTCAGCCACCTTAAGAGACTGTCACTTATTTTCCTACTGATGACAAACCTCAAACGTTATGGGAGAAAAAAGGAAGAAAGAAAGAGCCACCAAAGAATAACAATAAACTTAGTAGACGCAAGGATGACTTGCAGTCAACATATCAATGAAACACTTGCACTCGCTTTTGAAATATTACATCAATAACTGATGAGACGGGTTGTTAGTGCCGTAACTCAGTGTTACCCATGGTCGTATCATTCACCGCGCTAATGAAAACTAAACTCCTTATTACGGAAAGGTCAATTATGTTTTTGTGAAAACTATTCTGTTGTGTCAGCAGGGAAACTCAATGTTTACACAAACTGTTTATATTGCATATGACTTGAAGCTTTTGATGACGAAGCATACACAGAGTGTAAGTGACACGCGTATCTTTCCTAGTTAAGTCGCCCAATTCTTGATCCTCAGGAGTTTAACCTCCATATGAATCTGACATGGGCACTATACACTCTGTCACCAGATTATATAACGTATAAATCACCGAACATGTTGGAAAGGATGGCACTGCCCTATATAAGCAAAAGTCTTGTTTTTTTGTTTTTGTTGTTGTTTTTGAGCTGTTGTGGGCATTATATTTAAGACGAAATCCGATAGAAGATGGAGCAATTTCAGGTTTTAGTGGACAAAAATCTGTACCAGAGTAATTTTAAATATTTTACAGTCGCTTTTACATTTTTTTAAAGCTAAATACATAAATAATTGCCTGAAATAACACCGAAAAATAATTTCCCACGGGAACGAGAGAAAATAAATTTCAAAGTTCAGTGATTTTGTGGAAACACAGGCAAAATTCCATCATCAGTTTCATTTCACCAAAACTTTTAAGCGTTTCATACGCAGTTCAGCATTCGTTTTCGACGTTTGGAGTTGCTAGAAATGAATTGTTTTGAGAAGATAATTAAAAGAGCCCTACAGAAGTTTGCAATACAATGTAAATAATCTTGGTACAAGATTTTTGTCCACTTGTTACTCCAACGTCTGGCGGATTCCGTCTTAACAATTATCCCAATAGCGCTCGTAAATTGGATACGAAATGATTAATAGCAAACGGGTCTCCGTGTTAATCTCTCCTCCCGTCTGGATTTCTGTTTTTTTTTTTTATCTACTTCAGCCCTCAGGAATTCCCCGTTTGACTCCCTAAGACTTCCAGTGAAGGACATTCTACCCTTTTCCATCTCTCCAGAAGTTTTTGCTAATAATTTTCACTCCCAGGGTTTGAAACTGCAACCGATAGTATCCGTTTCTACACTAAACGTTTGGCGACAGACTTATTTGAAATTTTTGACTATTTCTTTTACTAAACTAGTGTTAAATAAAAAATTTCAATTGTTTTGTGTTGCAATTACTATGGAATTTATGAACGACATCTTTCACTCGACCAGACACCATTACAGCAGTTTTTTGATGAGTATGTTTCACAAGAGCATATTTTGCGCTGAAACACTCGCCTGTCGGCTTGTTTCCCACAGTATTTCTCGCCGTTCACCCAAACTTGGACTCCTGTTTCTATTATATTAAACAACTAGATTCTGAGCTCGAGATTTCTAGAATAGGACATTGACTATTGCTGTATGTTACACTGAAGTTGGAGCCAGCTTTTCTCTAAAAGTACGGACGAAACAACATTCAGGTTCAACAATATCAAATGTAAAGACAGACGTTTCCGCAAATTAAATTTCTTGTTAGTACATTTCATGTACATAGATTGGACGTAACTATTATTGCCTACGCCAGTCAAGAAACGCACACTCTCTTGTAGACTGCATGACTGATCAATGCTAGAGTACAGCTAGCTGCTGTAAAATTGTTTGCCCTGACCCGAGCCAAATCAGGTTTTTTTTTTCAACCAAAGTTCAAAATGTTTGCGAATGTATAGAGGAAAAAATCCCAGGCATTTTAGAAATTTGAAACGTTTTTCAAAATTAATCAGGACGCCCTTCCAAAAAAGGGCCTTTTTCTTTTTTATCACATACGGGGCAAAATTACTGAATGCTGATTCGCTGAGACAGAGGGCATTTTTTCTTAAGGGCACTTTTGGTAATCAAGAGAGCATGATGCTGATTGGTTGAGCACGTCTGCGTTATGTTGTTTTCCCGCTTCAAACGGATTTTGAAAAGGAATTTCAGCCATCGCTTCTAAGTTTGATCTAAACAAGGGAATCAACATGCAACAAAGCGCAGTCTTTTGGTGGAAAAGCAAAAAGGATTTTTCCTACTAAAACTGTATTGATTCGCAGCCTGAAAAACGTTTGAGTGGGGACGGCTGGTGTTGCACGAAGCATAGAATTACAGAACTTCATGGCTGCCAAACTGAAAATTAGTTTCTTCATTTTGCTTCGGGTCGCCTTATTAGTATTACAGCTCACCTTATCGGCGTAAAAGCAGCGTAAATTGTGTTGGTACGTGAAGTTTTCACAGTGTAAACGACAGTTTTGGATTCAAGAAGTTATTTGAGCTCGTTTGGACACTTCTTTAAGTCTATCATCGATCGATGAAGTAGTTTCACGCCGTTGTAAGCGTCACAAAACAGATGAATAAATTAGATTGCGTAAAGTTTTGTTTGTAAAGTAATTGATTTGAGTGAACTGAACTTGCTATGTTTTGCTTACTATTATAGTAGGCTTTCCCCGTGCTACTGCTAGCTTGTTAAATGACCGGCAAACTGGCAAACCTGTTTACACGACGGCAAGACCTTGAAAGTTGTCTTTTATACAAAATTTTGCACTTTATGTGATAAACAAGTAATTGCAAGTGTTCTCGGGCAATTAAGGATTAATTTCACTTGTATTTTCAAAGTTTTCCAAATTGCCCTCGTCGCTTCGCGACTCGGGCAATTTTGTGAAAACTTTGAAAATACTCGTGAAATTTATCCTTAATTGGCCTCGGCCCCATGCAAACCAAAGAAGAATCCAAAACAGTATCTGACCATGCAAACGAGCTTCAAGTTCAAGTATGATTTCAAAAGTTTTCTCTCTGTATGTTCCGTTACCATAATGTAAGGAGGAAGTGAAAGCGTTATGTTCTTGAGACGTGTGATTTCGCCCGAAAAAGGGTCTCGAATCTGTGATTAGCAATAAAGGTATTAATGGAGATGCGCAATTTGAGCAAAACTGAGCGCGTGGCAGACAAAATGAAGTAAAAAGTAAGGGAAAACGTGATCCCGTATCTTAGCACCCGTTCAATAGCTTCGAAGTCACCTATTATAACTAAGTATGATGTCTCGAGGACTATACTAGCATATTTTATTGCAGCAAGTATTGTAGGGAAATTTATCCCTAGTCTCTTTGTTGCATCGATCAAGTCGGGTTCATGTCATTATCGATTCAATCCAGGACCTAATATCTTTCTTTTATCAGCTCCAAGGACTCCAAATTGAATTCAATGCATACCTAAGTGATGATTGACAGAGGAAGAGAGACATCGTCGCTTCGGCGTGTTTCAGTTGAAGTGAGATTTCATCCCGTACATGATCCAGACTTGGTTGCGCCGGAGCAGTCATCGATCTCTGTTTCTCGGATCCCATGCGCGAGTAAAAATGAGTTGTCTTTGAAAATTGATATCACACTTTGCTTTCTACTTATGCAATTGAAAAGACTGATCACAGAAATGTTCCTAACCGGTCAGTTTTTTCATATAAATCACAACCGATCTTATATATTGCAGGTGATAAACAGGAAACACTACTTTTACAGTAAGGACTGGTTTTCTTTTATGAAACAAATATTTTCGCTTTAACTTCCTTTTAAACTAACCTGGGAAGTAATAACCGACGCTCGTATGATCATGTGACCTTAAATAACGCTATGACACAGACTGCTAGAGAAGTTTGATGCGGGTCATCTGGAGTGCTATAATTCGTAACAAAGTCATAGATTCACGTTACCCTAATAAAAGAAATTCACCCAGAATATATGCTTCAAGACTTTTATTCATTTCACGAAAACTGAATTTCATTCTGCTAAAATATAAGCCCACCTCATCAATGAATACTTCCTTCTTATCTAAGCTGAGTATCATTTTTTGAAGATTAAGAAACTAAAAGCAACTAATGTCCGAATCTTCGATTCTCTGCAAAGGTTATTTCTTTGGCCTTCTTTGACTCATTTGGTGCACACAGCACATGTCAGCTCTCGGCCTGCAACATACGGAAGACATGGTAGCGCACCACACTGTCCTTCCACGAAATACAGAAGGGCGCCATCCCTGTTAGTGTGACTGCCGTGAACAAACTCTGCCTCTCCGTCAATGCAAAGGAAACTGGTTGAATGCTTGTGACCAGAGTGCCCTGCCATCAAATACCCATGGTACTCCTCGGTCCAACCAGAGGGACAGTCATTCCTTGCGGGTATCATCAGCTGAGTTGCACGTGACCGGACGTAACACACGACACATGGGGCGTCGTGATCATGCAGGTTGTCTTTAAACGGATTATACGAGTTGACTTCATACTCAGTGCCATAAATATATGACCCTGCTTGATAACCGTCCCTGTACTTGTCGTACTTTGGATTTTTTGGCAGGCAGATGTACTCTCCTCCTCCACCAGTGTGGGTGTAATGGCTACCTCCAACAAAACCTGAACATAATTAAAATACTTAAGTATCTAACAATCCTTAGACTCAACTTACAAATATCAACTCTCATTACTGACCACCATATCTTTTCTTTAGTTTTGAAAATTTGCTGCCAGAACAGATAATGTCAACGGACAAATGTATATCCTAGCATATTTTCGCGCCAAATGGAAGCTATTGTTTAGATATATGTATAATCCAGGTGATGTAATCAACAGAAGTTATGACTTGGCATTCTATTACTAACTAGTTTCACAAGAAGTGCGGTCCTCATCGGATAAAATCGACGATAAAATCGCCAAAATCGCCAAATGGAAAGTTCGTTACAATGTTCCCTGATAATAGACGCGCTTGTTCGCGCGGAATTTGATTTTTAACAGTTCTTTGTTCTTAAAAAGATTAATCCGAATTGATATTCTACGCCATACATATATGAATGCGACTGAAACCCGTCCTGGTACAGTATAGATCCAAACTCTTTCAGCAACTTATTCTTCGCATTAATGCCAGACATGAACTTATAATATAGTATTTAAACGGATTATTTACCTTACCTTTATAAACGATCTGAGCACCACTGGGACATGTGGTTCTTCCCCAGCGAACGTATTTGACCCCGGAAGGCCCATTTCCGTCTTGTCCTTTTTCGCCTTTTGGCCCACGAGGTCCCTTCAACCCAGGACTCCCAGTCGGGCCCTTAGGACCGGGTGGACCTGGAGCCGGCTTGTTGGTACCAGGACTACCTGCATCACCTAGGATACCAAGGAAAGGCTGATTTCCTTTAGAAAGTAAAGTGACCTGATAGAAGAGTGTACATACGAGCCAAGCAAAGAGGCCTAGCATTCCGTTGCATGTTTTCTGTACTTTCTCTAGCCGGTTTCAATAGTGCTTGTACTTTCTGTATTTTCTGTAGTGTCTGTATTTTCTGTAGTTTTTGCAGCGCCTGTATAAGTTTCTGTATTTTCTCTAGTGTCTATAATTATGACGCTAGTTTCTGTATTTTCTCTGTAGTGTCTGTGCGGTCTCTATTTTCTGTACTTTCTGTATTTTTTGTAGTGCCTTTAGTGTCTGCAGTTTCTGTAGTTTCTGTTCCTTCTGTAGTACCTGTAGTACCTGCAGTGTCTGCAGATTCTGTAGTTTTTGAATTTGTAGCGTCTATACTTTCTGCAGTTACTGTGTTGTCTGTAGCGTCTGTATTGCATGAAGTGTCTTCAGTTACTCTCTTTTCTGTACTGTCTGTAGTGTCCGTAGTTTTCGCCGTAGTTTCTGCACTGTCTGTTCGTGTCTGTAGTTTTGTAGTGCCTGTAGTTTTTGTAAAGTCTGTAGTGTCTGTATTTTCTGCAGTGTCTGTAGTTTATGTAGTTTCTGCAGTGTCTGTAAAGTCTGTAGTTTCTGTATTTTCTGCTTTTTCTGCATTTTCTGCATTTTCTGTATTTTCTGTAGTGTCTATATTTTCTGTATTTTCTGTAGTGTCTGTAGTGTCTGTAGTGTCTGTAGTGTCTGTAGTGTCTGTAGTGTCTGTAGTGTCTGTAGTGTCTGTAGTGCTGTAATTTCTGTAGTATCTGTATTTTCTGTAGTTTTTGTAGTGTCTGTAACGTCTGTAGTTTCTGTAGTGAGTGTAGTCTCTGTAGTGTCTGTAGTGTCTGTAATGTCTGTAGTGTCTGTAGTTTCTGTAGTGTTTGTAGTTCCTGTAGTGTCTGTATTTTCTGTAGTGTCAGTACTGTCTGTAGTTTCTGTACTTTCTGTAGTGTCTGCAGTGTTTGTAGTGTCTGGAGTTTCTATAACGTCTGTAGTTTCTGTAGTGGCAGTAGTGTCTGTAGTATTTTAGTTTCTGTACTGTCTGTAGTGTCTGCAGTGTCTGTAGTGCCTGTAGTTTCTGTAGTTTCTGTAGTGTCTGTAGTTTCTATTCTATCTGTAGTGTTTGTAGTGTCTGTAGTTTCTGTAGTCTCTGTAGTTTCTGTAGTTTCTATATTGTCTGTAGTGTTTGTAGTGTCTGTAGTTTCTGTAGTGTCTATATTGTCTGTAGTGTTTGTAGTGTCTGTAGTTTCTGTAGTGTCTGTAGTTTCTGTAGTTTCTGTAGTTTCTATAGTGTCTGTAGTGTTTGTAGTGTCTGTAGTGTCTGCAGTGTTTGTAGCTTTAGTAGTGTCAGTACTGTCTATAGTGTCTACAAAGTCTGTAGTTGGTGTCAGTACTGTCTGTAGTTTCTGTAGTGTCTGTAGTTCTGTAGTGCCTGTACTATCTGTAGTGTCTGTAGTGTCTGTAGTTTCTGTAGTGCCTGTAGTGTCTGTAGAGTCTGTAGTGCCTGTTGTGTCCGTATTGTCTGTAGTGCCTGTAGTGTCTGTAGCTGTCTGTACTGTCTGTACTGTCTGTAGTTTCTGTTTTGCCTGTAGTGTCTGTAGTGTCTGTAATGTCTGTAGTGTCTGTATTGTCTGTAGTTTCTGTTTGGCCTGTAGTGTCTGCAGTGTCTGTAGTGCCTGTAGTGTCTGTAGTGTCTGCTAGTGTCTGTAGTGTCTGTAGTGTCTGTAGTGTCTGTAGTGTCTGTAGTGTCTGTAGTGTTTGTAGTGCCTGTAGTGTCTGTACTGTCTGTATGTCTGTAGTGCCTGTAGTGTCTGTAGTGTCTGTAGTGTCTGTAGTGTCTGTAGTGTCTGTAGTGTCTGTAGTGTCTGTAGTGTCTGTAGTGTCTGTAGTGCCTGTAGTGTCTGTAGGCTGTAGTGTCTGTAGTGTCTGTAGTGTCTGTAGTGTCTGTAGTGTCTGTAGTGTCTGTAGTGTTGTAGTGTCTGTAGTGTCTGTAGTGTTTGTAGTGTCTGTAGTGTCTGTAGTTTGTATGTCTGTAGTGTCTGTAGTGTCTGTAGTGTCTGTAGTGTCTGTAGTGTCTGTAGTGTCTGTAGTGTCTGTAGTGTCTGTAGTGTCTGTAGTGTCTGTAGTGTCTGTAGTGTCTGTAGTGTCTGTAGTGTCTGTAGTGTCTGTAGTGTCTGTAGTGTCTGTAGTGTCTGTAGTGTCTGTAGTGTCTGTAGTGTCTGTAGTGTCTGTAGTGTCTGTAGTTGTCTGTAGTGTCTGTAGTGTCTTGTAGTGTCTGTAGTGTCTGTAGTGTCTGTAGTGTCTGTAGTGTCTGTAGTGTCTGTAGTGTCTGTAGTGTCTGTAGTGTCTGTAGTTCTGTAGTGTCTGTAGTGTCTGTAGTGTCTGTAGTTTCTGTAGTGTCTGTAGTGTCTGTATTGTCTGTAGTGTCTGTAGTGTCTGTAGTGTCTGTAGTGTCTGTAGTGTCTGTAGTGTCTGTAGTTTCTGTAGTGTCTGTAGTGTCTGTAGTGTCTGTAGTGTCTGTAGTGTCTGTAGTGTCTGTATGTCTGTAGTGCTGTAGTGTCTGTAGTGTCTGTAGTTCTGTAGTGTCTGTAGTGTCTGTAGTGTCTGTAGTGTCTGTAGTGTCTGTAGTGTCTGCTAGTGTCTGTAGTGTCTGTAGTGTCTGTAGTGCTGTAGTGTCTGTAGTGTCTGTAGTGTCTGTAGTGTCTGTAGTGTCTGTATGTCTGTATGTCTGTAGTGTCTGTAGTGTCTGTAGTGTCTGTAGTGTCTGTAGTGTCTGTAGTGTCTGTAGTGTCTGTAGTGTCTGTAGTGTCTGTAGTGTCTGTAGTGTCTGTAGTGTCTGTAGTGTCTGTAGTGTCTGTAGTGTCTGTAGTGTCTGTAGTGTCTGTAGTGTCTGTAGTGTCTGTAGTGTCTGTAGTGTTTGTAGTGTCTGTAGTGTCTGTAGTGTCTGTAGTGTCTGTAGTGTCTGTAGTGTCTGTAGTGTCTGTAGTGTCTGTAGTGTCTGTAGTGTCTGTAGTGTCTGTAGTGTCTGTAGTGTCTGTAGTGTCTGTAGTGTCTGTAGTGCTGTAGTGTCTGTAGTGTCTGTAGTGTCTGTAGTGTCTGTAGTGTCTGTAGTGTCTGTAGTGTCTGTAGTGTCTGTAGTGTCTGTAGTGTCTGTAGTGTCTGTAGTGTCTGTAGTGTCTGTAGTGTCTGTAGTGTCTGTAGTGTCTGTAGTGTCTGTAGTGTCTGTAGTGTCTGTAGTGTCTGTAGTGTCTGTAGTGTCTGTAGTGTCTGTAGTGTCTGTAGTGTCTGTAGTGTCTGTAGTGTCTGTAGTGTCTGTAGTGTCTGTAGTGTCTGTAGTGTCTGTAGTGTCTGTAGTGTCTGTAGTGTCTGTAGTGTCTGTAGTGTCTGTAGTGTCTGTAGTGTCTGTAGTGTCTGTAGTGTCTGTAGTGTCTGTAGTGTCTGTAGTGTCTGTATGTCTGTAGTGTCTGTAGTGTTCTGTAGTGTCTGTAGTGTCTGTAGTGTCTCTAGTGTCTGTAGTGTCTGTAGTGTCTGTAGTGTCTGTAGTGTCTTTAGTGTCTGTAGTGTCTGTAGTGTCTGTAGTGTTGTGTAGTGTCTGTAGTCTCTGTAGTGTCTGTAGTTGTCTGTAGTGTCTGTAGTGTCTGTAGTGTCTGTAGTGTCTGTAGTGTCTGTAGTGTCTGTAGTGTCTGTAGATGTCTGTAGTGTCTGTAGTGTCTGTAGTGTCTGTTAGTCGTCTGTAGTGTCTGTAGTGTCTGAGTGTCTTGGTGTCTGTAGTGTCTGTAAGTGCTGTCGTGCCTGTAGTGCTTGTTTTGTAGTGTCCTGTAGTGCTTGTAGTGGTCTGTAGTGTCTGTAGTGTCTGTAGTGTCTGTAGTGTCTGTAGTGTCTGTAGTGTCTGTAGTGTGGTGCCTGTATGTCTGTAGTGCCTGTAGTGTCTGTAGTGTCTGTAGTGTCTGTAGTGTCTGTAGTGTCTGTAGTGTCTGTAGTGTCTGTAGTGTCTGTAGTG